>OU342743.1:405767958-405863955 GCA_910589775.1 Avena eriantha | reverse complement strand
ATACACATGCAATGACTCTGGTGGATCCATGTAATTTTGGAAAGGAATACACTATGCAACTGACTCTAGTGGTGGTTTAGTGTAACAATAAGACCATGCAATGACTCTGGTGGTGGTTTAGGAAAACACACATGCAATGACTTGGTGGAGCCATGTGTTTAGAAAAGGAACACACATGCAATGACTCTAGTGGATTATTAAGGTTTAGGAAAGAAGACACATACAATGACACTAGTGGATCCAATGTGGTTTAGGAAAATAACACACATTTAGTGACTCTACTGGTGGTTTAGGAAAGGAACACGCATGCAATGACTCTACTAGATCCATGTGGTTTAGGAAAAGAACATGCATGCAATGATTCTAAGGGCTAATTGTGTCTTAGGAAAAGAAGACACATGCAATGACTCTAGTGTGGTTTAGGAAAAGAACACACATGCAATGACTCTAGTGGATCCATGTGGTTTGGAAAATAAGACACATGCAATGACTCTAGTGGTAGCATGTTGTTTAGGAAAGAACACGCATGCAATGACTCTAGTGGATCATTTTGGTTTAGGAAAAGAATATACATGCAATGACTCTGGTAGATCTATGTGGTTTAGGAAAAGAACACACATGCAATAACTCTAGTGGCGGTTGAGGAAAAGAAGACACATGCAATGGCTCTGGTGGCTCCATGTGGTTTTGGAAAGGAACACACATGCAATGACTCTGGTGGATCCATGTGGTTTGGGAAAGGAACACACATTGAATAACTCTAGTGGTGGTTTAGGAAAATAAGACACATGCAATGAGTATGGTAGATCCATGTGGTTCAGGAAAGGAACACGCATATAATGACTCTGGTGGATGCATGTGGTTTTGGAAAGGAACACACATGCAATGACTCTAGTGGATCCAAGTCGTTTAGGAAAAGAACACACATGCAGTGACTCTAGTGGTGGTTTACGATAAGAACACACATGCAATGACTCTGGTGGATCAATGTGGTTGAGGAAAGGAACACACATGCAATGACTATGGTTGATCCATGTGGTTAAGGAAAAGAAGACACATGCAATGACTCTGGTGGATCCATGTGGTTTAGGAAAATAAGACACATGCAATGACTCTAGTGGTAGCATGTGGTTTAGGAAAAGAACACGCATGCAATGACTCTAGTGGATCATTTTGGATTAGGAAAATAAGACACAGGCAATGGCTCTAGTGGATCCATGTGGTTTAGAAAAATAACACACATGCAGTGACTCAAGTGGTGGTTTAGGAAAGGAACACACATGTAATGACTCAAATGGATCCATGTGGTTTAGGAAAAGAACATGCATGCAATGACTCTGGTGGATCCATGTGGTTTACGAAAATAACACACATGCAATGACTCTAGTGTTGGTTTGGGAAAGGAACACACATGCAATGACTCTGGTTGATCCATGTGGTTAAGGAAAAGAAGACACATGCAATGACTCTGGTGGATCCATGTGGTTTAGGAAAATAAGACACATGCAATGACTCTGGTGGTAGCATGTGGTTTAGCAAAATAACACACATGCAATGACTCTTGTGGACCACTTTGGTTTAGGAAAATAAGACACATGCAATGACTCTAGTGGATCCATGTGGTTTAGGAAAATAACACACATGCAATGACTTTGGTTGATCCATGTGGTTTAGGAAAAGTAACACACATGCAATGACTCTAGTGGTGGTTTAGGAAAGTAACACACATGCAATGACCCTAATGAGGTTTAGGAAAAGAACACACATCCAGTGACTCTGGTGGATCCATGTCGTTTAGGAAAAGAAGACACATCCAATTACTCTAGTGGACCCATGTGGTTTAGGCAAAGAACACTCATGCAATGAATTTGGTGGATCCATGTGGTTAAGGAATGGAACACACATGCAATGACTCTAGTCGATCCATGCGGTTTAGGGACATAACACACATGCAATGAATCTAGTTGTGGTTTATGAAAATAACAAACATGCAATGACTTTGGTGGATCCATGTGGTTTAGGAAAGGAAGACACCTGCAATGACTCTAGTGGTGGTTTAGGAAAAGAAGACACATGCAATGACTCTGGTGGATCCATGTGGTTTTGGAAAGGAACACACATGCAATGACTCTGGTGGATCCATGTGGTTTAGGACAGGAACACACATGCTATGACTCTAGTGACGGTTTAGGAAAATAAGACATATGCAATGATTCTGGTGGTGGTTTAGGAAAAGAACAAACATGCAATGACTCTGGTCGATCCATGTGGTTTAGGAAAGGAAGACACATGCAATGACTCTCGTGGATGCATGTGGTTTTGGAAAGGAACACACATGCAATGACTCTGGTGGATCCAAGTGGTTTAGGAAAAGAACACACATGCAATGACTCTAGTGGTGGTTTACGAAAAGAACACACATGCATGACTCTGGTTGATCCATGTGGTTAAGGAAAAGAAGACACATGCAATGACTCTGGTGGATCCATGTGGTTTAGGAAAATAAGACACATGCAATGACTCTGGTGGTAGCATGTGGTTTAGCAAAAGAACACACATGCAATGACTCTTGTGGACCACTTTGGTTTAGGAAAATAAGACACATGCAATGACTCTAGTGGATCCATGTGGTTTAGGAAAATAACACACATGCAATGACTCTGGTTGATCCATGTGGTTTAGGAAAAGTAACACACATGCAATGACTCTAGTGGTGGTTTAGGAAAGTAACACACATGCAATGACTCTAATGAGGTTTAGGAAAAGAACACACATCCAGTGACTCTGGTGGATCCATGTCGTTTAGGAAAAGAAGACAAATCCAATTACTCTAGTGCATCCATGTGGTTTAGGCAAAGAACACTCATGCAATGAATTTGGTGGATCCATGTGGTTAAGGAAAGGAACACACATGCAATGACTCTAGTCGATCCATGCGGTTTAGGGACATAACACACATGCAATGAATCTAGTTGTGGTTTAGGAAAATAACAAACATGCAATGACTTTGGTGGATCCATGTGGTTTAGGAAAGGAAGACACCTGCAATGACTCTAGTGGTGGTTTAGGAAAAGAAGACACATGCAATGACTCTGGTGGATCCATGTGGTTTTGGAAAGGAACACACATGCAATGACTCTGGTGGATCCATGTGGTTTAGGATAGGAACACACATGCAATGACTCTAGTGACGATTTAGGAAAATAATACATATGCAAAGATTCTGGTGGTGGTTTAGGAAAAGAACACACATGCAATGACTCTGGTGGATACATGTGGTTTAGGAAAGGAACACACATGCAATGACTCTCGTGGATGCATGTGGTTTTGCAAAGGAACACATATGCAATGACTCTGGTGGATCGAAGTGGTTTAGGAAAAGAACACACATGCAATGACTCTAGTGGTGGTTTACAAAAAGAACACACATGCAATGATTCTGGTTGATCCATGTGGTTAAGGAAAAGAAGACACATGCAATGACTCTGGTGGATCCATGTGGTTTAGGAAAATAAGACACATGCAATGACTCTGGTGGTAGCATGTGGTTTAGCAAAAGAACACACATGCAATGACTCTTGTGGACCACTTTGGTTTAGGAAAATAAGACACATGCAATGACTCTAGTGGATCCATGTGGTTTAGGAAAATAACACACATGTAATGACTCTGGTTGATCCATGTGGTTTAGGAAAAGTAACACACATGCAATGACTCTAGTGGTGGTTTAGGAAAGTAACACACATGCAATGACTCTAACGAGGTTTAGGAAAAGAACACACATCCAAGTGACTCTGGTGGATCCATCTCGTTTAGGAAAAGAAGACACATCCAATTACTCTAGTGGATCCATGTGGTTTAGGCAAAGAACACTCATACAATGAATTTGGTGGATCCATGTGGTTAAGGAAAGGAACACACATGCAATGACTCTAGTCGATCCATGTGGTTTAGGGAAATAACACACATGCAATGAATCTAGTGGTGGTTTAGGAAAATAACAAACATGCAATGACTGGTGGATCCATGTGGTTTAGGAAAGGAAGACACCTACAATGACTCTAGTTGCGGTTTAGGAAAATAAGACACATGCAATGACTCTGGTGGATCCATGTCATTTTGGAAAGGAATACACATGCAATGACTCTAGTGGTGGTTTAGGAAAATAAGACACATGCAATGACTCTGGTGGTGGTTTAGGAAAAAAACACACATCCAATGACTGGTGGATCGATGTGGTTTAGAATAGGAACACACATGCAATGACTCTTGTGGATTATTGTGGTTTAGGAAAAGAAGACACATACAATGACTCTAGTGGATCCATGTGGTTTAGGAAAATAACACACATTTAGTGACTCTACTGGTGGTTTAGGAAAGGAACACGCATGCAATGACTCTACTAGATCCATGTGGTTTAGGAAAAGAACACGCATGCAATGACTCTAAGGGATAATTGTGTTTTAGGAAAAGAAGACACATGCAATGACTCTAGTGTATCAGTGTGGTTTAGGAAAAGAACACACATTTAATGACTCTAGTGGATCCATGTGGTTTAGGAAAATAAGACACATGCAATGACTCTAGTGGTAGCATGTGGTTTAGGAAAAGAACACGCATGCAATGACTCTAGTGGATCATTTTGGTTTAGGAAAAGAATATACATGCAATGACTCTGGTGGATCTATGTGGTTTAGGAAAAGAACACACATGCAATAACTCTAGTGGCTGTTGAGGAAAAGAAGACACATGCAATGGCTCTGGTGGCTCCATGTGGTTTTGGAAGGAACACACATGCAATGACTCTGGTGGATCCATGTGGTTTGGGAAAGGAACACACATGACTCTAGTGGTGGTTTAGGAAAATAAGACACATGCAATGACTCTGGTGGATCCATGTGGTTCAAGAAAGGAACACGCATATAATGACTCTAATGGATGGATGTGGTTTTGGAAAGGAACACACATGCAATGACTCTAGTGGATCCATGTGGTTTAGGAAAAGAAGACACATGCAATGACTCTGGTGGATCCATGTGGTTTAGGAAAGCAAGACACATGGAATGACTCTGGTGGTAGCATGTGGTTTAGCAAAAGAACACACATGCAATGACTCTTGTGGACCACTTTGGTTTAGGAAAATAAGACACATGCAATGACTCTAGTGGATCCATGTGGTTTAGGAAAATAACACACATGCAATGACTCTGGTTGATCCATGTGGTTTAGGAAAAGTAACACACATGCAATGACTCTAGTGGTGGTTTAGGAAAGTAACACACATGCAATGACTCTAGTGAGGTTTAGGTAAAGAACACACATCCAGTGACTCTGGTGGATCCATGTCGTTTAGGAAAAGAAGAGATATCCAATTACTCTAGTGGATCCATGTGGTTTAGGCAAAGAACACTCATGCAATGACTTTGGTGGATCCATGTGGTTAAGGAAAGGAACACACATGCAATGACTCTAGTCGATCCATGTGGTTTAGGGAAATAACACACATGCAACGAATCTAGTGGGGGTTTAGGAAAATAACAAACATGCAATGACTGGTGGATCCATGTGGTTTAGCAAAGGAAGACACCTACAATGACTCTAGTTGCGGTTTAGGAAAATAAGACACATGCAATGACTCTGGTGGATCCATGTAATTTTGGAAAGGAATACACATGCAATGACTCTAGTGGTGGTTTAGTAAAATAAGACACATGCAATGACTCTGGTGGTGGTTTAGGAAAAACACACATGCAATGACTCTGGTGGATCCATGTGGTTTAGAAAAGGAACACACATGCAATGACTCTAGTGGATTATTGTGGTTTAGGAAAAGAAGACACATACAATGACACTAGTGGATCCATGTGGTTTAGGAAAATAACACACATTTAGTGACTCTACTGGTGGTTTAGGAAAGGAACACGCATGCAATGACTCTACTAGATCCATGTGGTTTAGGAAAAGAACATGCATGCAATGATTCTAAGGGCTAATTGTGTTTTAGGAAAAGAAGACACATGCAATGACTCTAGTGTGGTTTAGGAAAAGAACACACATGCAATGACTCTAGTGGATCCATGTGGTTTTGGAAAATAAGACACATGCAATGACTCTAGTGGTAGCATGTGGTTTAGGAAAAGAACACGCATGCAATGACTCTAGTGGATCATTTTGGTTTAGGAAAAGAATATACATGCAATGACTCTGGTAGATCTATGTGGTTTAGGAAAAGAACACACATGCAATAACTCTAGTGGCGGTTGAGGAAAAGAAGACACATGCAATGGCTCTGGTGGCTCCATGTGGTTTTGGAAAGGAACACACATGCAATGACTCTGGTGGATCCATGTGGTTTGGGAAAGGAACACACATTGAATAACTCTAGTGGTGGTTTCGGAAAATAAGACACATGCAATGAGTCTGGTAGATCCATGTGGTTCAGGAAAGGAACACGCATATAATGACTCTGGTGGATGCATGTGGTTTTGGAAAGGAACACACATGCAATGACTCTAGTGGATCCAAGTCGTTTAGGAAAAGAACACACATGCAGTGACTCTAGTGGTGGTTTACGATAAGAACACACATGCAATGACTCTGGTGGATCAATGTGGTTGAGGAAAGGAACACACATGCAGTGACTATGGTTGATCCATGTGGTTAAGGAAAAGAAGACACATGCAATGACTCTGGTGGATCCATGTGGTTTAGGAAAATAAGACACATGCAATGACTCTAGTGGTAGCATGTGGTTTAGGAAAAGAACACGCATGCAATGACTCTAGTGGATCATTTTGGATTAGGAAAATAAGACACAGGCAATGGCTCTAGTGGATCCATGTGGTTTAGAAAAATAACACACATGCAGTGACTCAAGTGGTGGTTTAGGAAAGGAACACACATGTAATGACTCAAATGGATCCATGTGGTTTAGGAAAAGAACATGCATGCAATGACTCTGGTGGATCCATGTGGTTTACGAAAATAACACACATGCAATGACTCTAGTGTTGGTTTGGGAAAGGAACACACATGCAATGACTCTAGTGGATCCATGTGGTTTAGCAAAAGTAACACACATGCAATGACTCTAGTGGTGGCTTAGGAAAGTAACACACATGCAATGACTCTAGTGGTGTTTTAGGAAAAGAACACACATCTAGTGACTCTGGTGGATCCATGTGGTTTAGGAAAAGAAGACACATCCAATTACTCTAGTGGATCCATGTGGTTTAGGCAAAGAACACTCATGAATTGACTTTGGTGGATCAATCTGGTTTAGGAAAATAACACACTTGCAATGACTCTGGTGGATCCATGTGGTTAAGGAAAGGAACACACATGCAATGACTCTAGTCGATCCATGTGGTTTAGGGAAATAACACACATGCAATGAATCTAGTGGTGGTTTAGGAAAATAACAAACATGCAATGACTGGTGGATCCATGTGGTTTAGGAAAGGAAGACACCTGCAATGACTCTAGTTGCGGTTTAGGAAAATAAGACACATGCAATGACTCTGGTGGATCCATGTCATTTTGGAAAGTAATACACATGCAATGACTAGTGGTGGTTTAGGAAAATAATACACATGCAATGACTCTAGTGGATTATTGTGGTTTAGGAAAAGAAGACACATACAATGACACTAGTGGATCCATGTGGTTTAGGAAAATAACACACATTTAGTGACTCTACTGGTGGTTTAGGAAAGGAACACGCATGCAATGACTCTACTAGATCCATGTGGTTTAGGAAAAGAACATGCATGCAATGACTCTAAGGGATAATTGTGTTTTAGGAAAAGAAGACACATGCAATGACTCTAGTGTATCAGTGTGGTTTAGGAAAAGAACACACATGCAATGACTCTAGTGGATCCATGTTGTTTTGGAAAATAAGACACATGCAATGACTCTAGTGGTAGCATGTGGTTTAGGAAAAGAACACGCATGCAATGACTCTAGTGGATCATTTTGGTTTAGGAAAAGAATATACATGCAATGACTCTGGTAGATCTATGTGGTTTAGGAAAAGAACACACATGCAATAACTCTAGTGGCGGTTGAGGAAAAGAAGACACATGCAATGGCTCTGGTGGCTCCATGTGGTTTTGGAAAGGAACACACATGCAATGACTCTGGTGGATCCATGTGGTTTGGGAAAGGAACACACATGGAATAACTCTAGTGGTGGTTTAGGAAAATAAGACACATGCAATGAGTCTGGTAGATCCATGTGGTTCAGGAAAGGAACACGCATATAATGACTCTGGTGGATGCATGTGGTTTTGGAAAGGAACACACATGCAATGACTCTAGTGGATCCAAGTCGTTTAGGAAAAGAACACACATGAAGTGACTCTAGTGGTGGTTTACGATAAGAACACACATGCAATGACTCTGGTGGATCAATGTGGTTGAGGAAAGCAACACACATGCAATGACTCTGGTTGATCCATGTGGTTAAGGAAAAGAAGACACATGCAATGACTCTGGTGGATCCATGTGGTTTAGGAAAATAAGACACATGCAATGACTCTAGTGGTAGCATGTGGTTTAGGAAAAGAACACGCATGCAATGACTCTAGTGGATCATTTTGGTTTAGGAAAATAAGACACATGCAATGACTCTAGTGGATCCATGTTGTTTAGGAAAATAACACACATGCAATGACTCAAGTGGTGGTTTAGGAAAGGAACACACATGTAATGACTCAAATGGATCCATGTGGTTTAGGAAAAGAAGACACATGCAATGACTCTGGTGGATCCATGTGGTTTAGGAAAATAAGACACATGCAATGACTCTAGTGTTGGTTTGGGAAAGGAACACACATGCAATGACTCTAGTGGATCCATGTGGTTTAGGAAAACTAACACACATGCAATGACTCTAGTGGCGGTTTAGGAAAGTAAGACACATGCAATGACTCTAGTGGTGGTTTAGGAAAAGAACACACATCCAGTGACTCTGGTGGATCCATGTGGTTTAGGAAAAGAAGACACATCCAATTACTCTAGTGGATCCATTTGGTTTAGGCAAAGAACACTCATGCAATGACTTTGGTGGATCAATCTGGTTTAGGAAGATGACACACTTGCAATGACTCTGGTGGATCCATGTGGTTAAGGAAAGGAACACACATGCAATGACTCTAGTCGATCCATGTGGTTTAGGGAAATAACACACATGCAATGAATCTAGTGGTGGTTTAGGAAAATAACAAACATGCAATGACTGGTGGATCCATGTGGTTTAGGAAAGGAAGAGACCTGCAATGACTCTAGTTGCGGTTTAGGAAAATAAGACACATGCAATGACTCTGGTGGATCCATGTCATTTTGGAAAGGAATACACATGCAATGACTCTAGTGGTGGTTTAGGAAAATAAGACACATGCAATGACTCTGGTGGTGGTTTCGGAAAATAAAACACATGCAATGACTCCGGTGGATCCATGTGGTTTAGGAAAGGAATACACGTGCAATGACTCTAGTCGATTATTGTGGTTTAGGAAAAGAAGACACATGCAATGACTCTAGTGGATCCATGTGGCTTAGGAAAATAACACATATTTTTTGACTCTACTGGTGGTTTAGGAAAGGAACACGCATGCAATGACTCTACAAGATCCATGTGGTTTAGGAAAAGAACACGCATGCAATGACTCTAAGGGATAATTGTGTTTTACGAAAGGAAGATACATGCAATGACTCTAGTGTTCTGTTTGGTTTAGGAAAAGAACACATATGCAATGACTCTAGTGGTGGTTTAGGAAAAGAACACACATCCAGTGACTCTGATGGATCCATGTGGTTTACGAAAAGAAGACACATACAATTACTTTGGTGGATCCATGTGGTTTAGTCAAAGAACAATCATGCAATGAATTTGGTGGTTCCATCTAGTTTAGGAAAATAACACACATGCAATGACTCTGGTGGATCCATGTGGTTAAGGAAAGGAACACACATGCAATCACTCTAGTCGAACCATGTGGTTCAGGGAAATAACACACATGCAATGAATCTAGTGGTGGTTTAGGAAAATAACAAACATGCAATGAGTCTGGTGGATCTATGTGGTTTAGGAAAGTAAGACACCTACAATGACTCTAGTGGTGGTTTAGGAAAAGAAGACACATGCAATGACTCTGGTGGCTGCATGTGGTTTTGGAAAGGAACACACATGCAATGACTCTGGTGGATCCATGTGGTTTAGGAAAGGAACACACATGCAATGACTCTAGTGGTGGTTTAGGAAAATAAGACACATGCAATGACTCTGGTGGATCCATGTGGTTCAGGAAAGGAACACGCATATAATGACTCTGGTGGATGCATGTGGTTTTGGAAAGGAACACACATGCAATGAATCTAGTGGATCCAAGTGGTTTAGGAAAAGAACACACATGTAGTGACTCTAGTGGTGGTTTAAATTACGAACACACATGCAATGACTCTGGTGGATCAATGTGGTTTAGGAAAGGAACACACATGCAATGACTCTGGTTGATCCATGTGGTTAAGGAAAATAAGACACATTGAATGAATCTGGTGGATCCATGTGGTTTAGGAAAATAAGACACATGCAATGACTCTAGTGGTAGCATGTGGTTTCGGAAAAGAACACGCATGCAATGACTCTAGTGGATCATTTTGGTTTAGGAAAATAAGACACATGCAATGACTCTAGTGGATCCATGTGGTTTAGGAAAATAAACACATGCAATGACTCAAGTGGTGGTTTAGGAAAGGAACACACATGTAATGACTCAAATGGATCCATGTGGTTTAGGAAAAGAACATGCATGCAATGACTCTGGTGGATCCATGTGGTTTAGGAAAATAACACACATGCAATGACTCTAGTGTTGGTTTGGGAAAGGAACACACATGCAATGACTCTAGTGGATCCATGTGGTTTAGTAAAACTAACACACATGCAATGACTCTAGTGGCGGTTTAGGAAACTAACACACATGCAATGACTCTAGTGGTGGTTTAGGAAAAGAACACACATCCAGTGACTCTGGTGGATCCATGTGGTTTAGGAAAAGAAGACATATCCAATTACTCTAGTGGATCCATGTGGTTTAGGCAAAGAACACTCATGCAATGACTTTGGTGGATCAATCTGGTTTAGGAAGATGACACACTTGCAATGACTCTGGTGGATCCATGTGGTTAAGGAAAGGAACACACATGCAATGACTCTAGTCGATCCATGTGGTTTAGGGAAATAACACACATGCAATGAATCTAGTGGTGGTTTAAGAAAATAACAAACATGCAATGACTGGTGGATCCATGTGGTTTAGGAAAGGAAGAGACCTGCAATGACTCTAGTTGCGGTTTAGGAAAATAAGACACATGCAATGACTCTGGTGGATCCAGGTCATTTTGGAAAGGAATACACATGCAATGACTCTAGTGGTGGTTTAGGAAAATAAGACACATGCAATGACTCTGGTGGTGGTTTCGGAAAATAACACACATGCAATGACTCCGATGGATCTATGTGGTTTACGAAAGGAACTCCCGTGCAATGACTCTAGTGGATTATTGTGGTTTAGGAAAAGAAGAGACATGCAATGACTCTAGTGGATCCATGTGGCTTAGGAAAATAACACACATTTACTGACTCTACTGGTGGTTTAGGAAAGGAACATGCATGCAATGACTCTACTAGATCCATGTGGTTTAGGAAAAGAACACGCATGCAATAACTCTAAGGGATAATTGTGTTTTAGGAAAAGAAGATACATGCAATGACTCTAGTGTTCCGTTTGGTTTAGGAAAAGAACACATATGCAATGACTCTAGTGGTGGTTTAGGAAAAGAACACACATCCAGTGACTCTGATGGATCCATGTGGTTTACGAAAAGAAGACACATACAATTACTTTGGTGGATCCATGTGGTTTAGTCAAAGAACAATCATGCAATGACTTTGGTGGATCCATCTGGTTTAGGAAAATAACACACATGCAATGATTCTGGTGGATCCATGTGGTTAAGGAAAGGAACACACATGCAATCACTCTAGTCGATCCCTGTGGTTCAGGGAAATAACACACATGCAATGAATCTAGTGGTGGTTTAGGAAAATAACAAACATGCAATGAGTATGGTGGATCTATGTGGTTTAGGAAAGTAAGACACCTACAATGACTCTAGTGGCGGTTTAGGAAAAGAAGACACATGCAATGACTCTGGTGGCTCCATGTGGTTTCGTAAAGGAACACACATGCAATGACTCTGGTGGATCCATGTGGTTTAGGAAAGGAACACACATGCAATGACTCTAGTGGTGGTTTAGGAAAATAAGACACATGCAATGACTCTGGTGGATCCATGTGGTTCAGGAAAGGAACACGCATATAATGACTCTGGTGGATGCATGTGGTTTTGGAAAGGAACACACATGCAATGACTCTAGTGGATCCAAGTGGTTTAGGAAAAGAACACACATGTAGTGACTCTAGTGGTGGTTTACAATAAGAACACACATGAAATGACTCTGGTGGATCAATGTGGTTTAGGAAAGGAACACACATGCAATGACTCTGGTTGATCCATGTGGTTAAGGAAAATAAGACACATGCAATGGCTCTGGTGGATCCATGTGGTTTAGGAAAAGAAGACACATGCAATGACTCTAATGGTAGCATGTGGTTTAGGAAAAGAACACGCATGCAATGACTCTAGTGGATCATTTTGGATTAGGAAAATAAGACACACGCAATGACTCTAGTGGATCCATGTGGTTTAGGAAAATAACACACATTCAATGACTCAAGTGGTGGTTTAGGAAAGGAACACACATGTAATGAGTCAAATGGATCCATGTGGTTTAGGAAAAGAACATGCATGCAATGACTCTGGTGGATCCATGTGGTTTAGGAAAATAACACACATGCAATGACTCTAGTGTTGGTTTGGGAAAGGAACACACATGCAATGAATCTAGTGGATCCATGTGGTTTAGCAAAAGTAACACACATGCAATGACTCTAGTGTAGGTTTCGGAAAGTAACACACATTATCCAGTGACTCTGGTGGATCCATGTGGTTTAGGAAAAGAAGACATATCTAATTACTCTAGTGGATCCATGTAGTTTAGGCAAAGAACACTCATGCAATGACTTTTGTGGATCAATCTGGTTTAGGAAAATAACACACTTGCAATGACTCTGGTGGATCCATGTGGTTAAGGAAAGGAACACACATGCAATGACTCTAGTCAATCCATGTGGTTTAGGGAAATAACACACATGCATTGAATCTAGTGGTGGTTTAGGAAAATAACAAACATGCAATGACTGGTGGATCCATGTGGTTTAGGAAAGGAAGACACCTGCAATGACTCTAGCCGCGGTTTAGGATAATAAGACACATGCAATGACTCTAGTGGATCCATGTCATTTCGGAAACGAATACACATGCAATGACTCTAGTGGTGGTTTAGGAAAAGAACACACATGCAATGACTCTTGTGGTTTAGGAAAGGAACACACATCCAATGTCTCTGGTGGATCAATGTGGTTTTTGAAAGGAACACACATGAAATGACTTTTGTCGATCGATGTGGTTTAGGAAAATAACACACGTGCAATGACTCTAGTGGTGGTTTAGGAAAAGAACACACATGCAATGACTCTGGTGGATCAATGTGGTTTAGGAAAAGAAGACACATGCAGTGACTCTGGTGGATCCATGTGGTTTAGGAAAAAGGGAGACACATGCAATGACTCTGGTGGATCCATGTGGTTTAGGAATAGAAGGCACATGTAATGACTCTGGTGGATCCATGTGGTTTAGGAAAGAAACACACATGCAATGACTCTTGTGGATCCATGTGGTTTAGGAAAAGAAACACACATGAAATGACTTTAGTGGTGGTTTAGGAAAATAACACACATGTAATGACTCTAGTGGTGGTTTAGGAAAAGAACACGCATGCAATGACTGTGGTGGATCAATGTGGTTTAGGAAAAGAAGACACATGCAATGACTCTGGTGGATCCTTGTGGTTTAGGAATAGAAGACACATGTAATGACTCTGGTGGATCCATGTGGTTTAGGAAAGGAACACACATCCAATGACTCTAGTGGATCCATGTGGTTTAGGAAAAGTAACACACATGCAATGACTTTACTGGTGGTTTAGGAAAGTAACACAGATGCAATAACACACATACAGTGACTCTGGATGATCCATGTGGTTTAGGAAAAGAAGACACATCCAATTACTCTAGTGGATCCATGTGGTTTAGTCAAAGAACAGTCATCCAATGACTTTGGTGGATCCATCTGGTTTAGGAAAATAACACACATGCAATGACTCTGGTGGATCCATGTGGTTAAGGAAAGGAACACATGCAATGACTCTAGTCGATCCATGTGGTTTAGGGAAATAACACACATGCAATGAATCTAGTGGTGGTTTAGGAAAATAACAAACATGCAATGACTCTGGTGGATCCATGTGGTTTAGGAAAGGAAGACACCTACAATGACTCTAGTGGCGGTTTAGGAAAAGAAGACACATGCAATGCCTCTGGTGGCTCCATGTGGTTTTGGAAAGGAACACACATGCAATGACTCTGGTGGATCCATGTGGTTTAGGAAAGGAACACACATGCAATGACTCTAGTGGTGGTTTAGGAAAATAAGACACATGCAATGACTCTAGTGGATCCATGTGGTTCAAGAAAGGAACACGCATACAATGACTCTGGTGGATGCATGTGGTTTTGGAATGGAACACACATGCAATGACTCTGGTGGATCCAAGTGGTTTAGGAAAAGAACACACATGCAATGTCTCTAGTGGTGGTTTACGAAAAGAACACACATGCTATGAATCTGGTGGATCAATATGGTTTAGGAAAGGAACACACATGCAATGACTCTGGTTGATCCATGTTGTTAAGGAAAAGAAGGCACATGCAATGACTCTGGTGGATCCATGTGGTTTAGGAAAATAAGACACATGCAATGACTCTAGTGGTAGCATGTGGTTTAGGAAAAGAACACGCATGGAATGACTCTAGTGGATCATTTTGGTTTAGGAATATAAGACACATGCAATGACTCTACTGGATCCATGTGGTTTAGGAAAATAACACAAATGCAATGACTCAAGTGGTGGTTTAGGAAAGGAACACACATGTAATGACTCAAATGGATCCATGTGGTTTAGGAAAAGAACATGCATGCAATGACTCTAGTGGATCTTTGTGGTTTAGGAGAAGAAGACACATGAAGTGACTCTAATGGATCCATGTTGAAAGGGCATGTATGCCCCCATGTGTGGTTTTAGTAATTAATGACAATCCCTATGGACTAATGTGCAAATTGTGTTTCACTTGTTGGTTTGTCCATTAGCATCGCTTGGGACATGTGTTGGTTTCAAGGATGAAAAAGTAGAAGCATCGTCCAAGGGCTTTGTGCCTATTGGAATCAAGTAGAAGAAGAAGATCAAGTATGTCTTGAAGAAGAAGAAGAAGATGGAGTTCCTCATGGCTATCTTCAGGACATCGTCAAGAATTGTTGTGCAAGCTCAATATGAACCATCTCCAGAAGATCTCATGCTTGGAGCTTGCCTCCTTGGCGTTCATGGAGTGATGAAGACAAGGACAAAGAAGAGGTTTCCCCATGGAGTATGGGGGAGCCATTCGCAAGTCTTCATAAAGCAAGAGCAAGCACGAGCAATCAAGAAAGGTGTTCCATTTTGAAGGTGACAAGATCGTCTACATCACGCTCAAGTGGGATGCTCAAGGAAAAGGTATGATCTTGATAGGGTTTCTATTTTACCGGTCTCTTGTAGTGGTGGGAGACCGGCTTTAGGATAAATAGCCGTACTATCAAGAGGGGTCTCGAGTGGGTGACTTGTTCGTATATTTTGGAGAGAGCTCAAAACTTTGCATTCATAGCATCATCTTTCTAGGTTGTTGTTTGGTTCTTGTCCATGTGAGGATCTAGAGCTTTTGGTTATCTTCATAACAAGCTCTAGTTCATCAAAAACGGATTTCCCTTGCATATCTTATTGCGTTTTTGATCTTGTGGGTTTTATGATCTTGTGGGTTTTATGATCTTGCATGTTTTTGTTGGATTCTATACGTCGTTATCTTTCCAACAAAATTGGTTTCATCTCGTTTGGAGTTCGGATGCAAAGGTTGTCGCATTTCTTGTTTTGAAGTTTCTCTGACCAGAAGTACCGGCCATACGCCGGAGGGTACCGCACGGGCAGAAATACCGCCGGTAGTACCGGTGTTAATACCGGCCCAACTTCCGGTGAACCCATGTTTGGTTTAGTATGCTCTCTGCCTGGTCTGCGCTATTTGACGGAACTTCGGTCGGAATCTTGGGCGGTTGTATGTACCGGCCCAGGAGGGTAGTACCGGTGACCCACCGGTAGTACCGGCCGGCCTCGTTTTTGTGTTCGTTTGCACCATATTTTTTGACCATTGGCTGAGTGCCACCGATAGTACCGGCCACCCACCGGTACTACCGGCCGTGCGCGATTCTGTGGGTAACGGGCAGATCGGGGAGCCCTTTAAAAGGAGCTCCCCTTTCCCCTTCGGCCCCAACTCGTTTTTCTTGGTTCTTTCTCTCTCTCTCTCCTCCATTGTTGACCTTGAAGAGCTTGCCCTCTCCCCTTCTCCCTCCTTTGATTTTTGCATCTTTTTGAGGGATTTGAGAGAGGAGATGTAGATCTACAAGCCCCACCAAGAAAAATCCCTTCTTTGTGAAGGAGTCCTTGGGATATAGATCTTGGAGAGTTTTGTGTTCTCCTCTTGTGTTCTTCCTCCCTTATTCCCCCAATAGCTTTTTTAGCTTTGGTGGAATTTGAGAGAGAAGGACCCGCCTCTTGCATTTGGTGCATAGGTTTGAGTTCTCCTCGGAGATTCGGCGAGTCCAAGCCCTTGGGCTTGTTTCTCTTGGGTTCTTGGAACCCAAGACAGTTGTGTGGTTTGATTGTTGACCTTTTGTGGTCTTGTAGCCACTTGTGGCCTTGTTGCCTTTTGTGGCTTTGTAGCCTTTGTGGCATTGTTGTTGGGAGCCTCCAATTGAGTTGGGGAGATTGCCCCAATCTTGTACGGGTTCGGTGACCGCCCTCAAGAGTCCCATAGTGGAACGTGAGTAGGCCTTTGTGGCTAGCTCACAGGAGAATAGGGTGAGCCTAAGGAGACAAACTCTTCTCTCGAAGCTCAAGCATCTAATGTTCTTGTAAATGTTGTGATGTTTGTAGTTCTTTCCTCAATCATGCCTTTTCGGAATGGTCATGATATTTAGACCAAGCTTCAAGCAAAATATGATGTGTCCAAGCTTAATGAGGATGATTGTGTTCCCTCCACCTCTGGCCGTGATGAGTTCTCATCTTCTTCCACTACACCAACATGTGAGTTGTCACAAGGTAATGATATGGTTATTGGTGATAGAACTTGCAATGTGGATATTGAGCTTGGCATTCATGATTCTTCATATCTATCTCATTGCAATGTTGTATCTTTGGGCATGAACACTTGTAGGACTATATGTGATTTGCACCCTAGTGTTGATTGCCCTTGCATATCATGTAGAAATGGATTGAATATATCTCATGATGATATGCTTGCTTTGCCTTGTTGCCATGATAAATGTGCTTATATTTCCTCTAGTACTTGTGTTGCTAACCATGTAGAGGAAATCGAAGAATGTGTGGGCCAAGGCAAGGTTTCTATTGGAGCTTCAAGTGTTCTCCCATCATCACCTTCTTCCAACATTCACTTATGCCTCATGGCTAAGGAATCAAAGGTAAATTCTCCTTTGGACTCCAATGAACCTCTTGATGATGTGAATGTTGACATAGATGAAGTAGATGATGATGTTGCTTCTCTAGAAGAGAAGGGGAGCTAGTCCTTCGTGCTCTACACAAAAATGAAAATGCTTGTTCCACTTTCATTGAAATATTGAACTTTGCCATTGAAAGTAAGCAACTAATTTATGAGCATGAGGACACATTTGAAAAAATGAGTAGTCTTGAGCATGAGTATGCTAATGACATTGCAAACCTAAATGAAGCTCTAGAAGAGGAACAAACCACCAAGGAATCTCTTGAGGAGACCTTTGCTCTAGAGATATCTAGAGTGAAGAAATCTCTTGATAGATAATTTGAGGTGGCAAGTGCCCTCCAAATTAGGAATGATGAACTTGAAGTTTCTTATGCCAAACTCCTTGAGGATTTTGAGCACCTCAACAATGGCTCTAGGGTCATAAAGGGGGAGCTCATCAAACTCACCGAGTCACATGAGCAACTTAAAGCCTCATACACTAAAGAGCTTTCCAAGTTGCCCACACCTCTTACTACTATTGATGATGCTTGTGCTACTAACTCTATCTCTTGTGAAGCATCTATTGTGAAGGAGAATGTTGAGCTACGTGCTCAACTTGCTTTTCTAACTAGCAACTATGGGAAATTGGAAGAGAGTCATGCTAAGCTCTCAAGCTCGCATGATGACCTTCTAGTTTCCCATGGTAGTCCAAAGTTGGCTCATGAGGCTATTTTGTCAAAGGTAACATCAAGTATGCCTCATGTGGACATTAGCACTACATCTACTCCTAGTATCATATTGCCATGTGCTAGTCCTTGTAATTCATCCACTCATGCTATTGCTATATCTTGTGATGAATTGCATACCTTGCCTTGTTGCTCTAACAACGTAGCATCTACTTCCTCTAGTATTGTTGTTGATACTAACCATGTAGAGGAAAACAAGAAGCTCATGGCTCAAGTCAATTCTTTGAAGAATGACTTGAAGAAGTGTCATGAAGGGAAGACCACACTCAAGGACGTCTTGGGTGTGCGAAGATCCCCAAATGACAAGAGTGGGCTTGGATATAACTCCAACATCAAGAACAAGCCCACCAACTTGTTGAAGAACAAGGGCAATAAGAAGAATGGCCAAGGTCAAGTGAAGAATCCGGCCACCATTGTGTGCTTCAAGTGCAAGGAAGAAGGCCTTCATGTGAGATGTTGCCCATTGAAGAAGAAGCATCAAGGGAAGCGGCCTCAAGCTTCAACTCAAGCTCCACCTCAAGCTAGAAGAGGGCCTCTTCCCCCGACTCAAGCTCTTCCTCAAGGGGTGGCATCTTCCATGAAGAAAGACAGCAAGAGAAAAACTTGCTACATTTGCCGCGAGAAGGGGCACCTTTCTTCCTCATGCACCATAGGTAACTCCTCATCCAAGCCTATCTTGATATATGATGCATATTCTCTTGGTAAGGATGAGGTGGGCAATGTGTTTGCCAAATTTGTTGGTGCCCAAAGTGGGGTCAAGAAAAGAACCATTTGGGTCGCCAAGCCTATTGTGACTAACCTCTTAGGACCCAACTTGGTTGGGGACCAACAAGCTAAAACTTGATCAATAGGTGTTTGATGGAGGGCATTGGAGGCTTGGCTACATTATGAAGAATTGAGGGATCTTCATCATTTATTTTTGACAAGTCAAGCCAATTGGACTATCTTGCTTCTATCTTATATCCAATGTTCCTCCTTGCGGTAACATGTGCTCAACTCCTTTACATTGAAAGTTACTTGCCCCCTTGTGCATGTGTTGGTTTTTGTACCATTATATGTGTTTGTACATGTTGTGCTTCCTTCATACCTATATTGTGTTGTCTAGTATATTTGTGTATGTTGGTTGACACATCATGTATTTGTGTTCTTATGTTTGAGCCTTTGTTGAATTTATTTGGTATCTTTCTTGGCTCTTGGGAGCGATTAAATGGATAATTCCATTTTGGGGGAGTGTTATGCTTGGGCATTCCACAATCCAAAAATGTGTGTACATGAGGAATAACACTTAGTGTTGACATTACATGTTTATCTTGTCTCTATGTGGTATGTCATGCTCATGAAGAATTAGAATTCCATAATGTCCATTAATCATCTCCTTTTTCATCTTTTTGCCTCTTGTCGAGATCTCCTAGGTTATCACATTATGGGGGAGTCATATGATTGGTGCATATTACAAACCTAGAAAATGTGAACATTTGAGGCAGTGCCACTTAGAATTGATATTTATTTATCTAGCTCGTTTGTGGCACATTTAGCTCAAACAAGTTCCAATTCCCTTGGATTGCTTTTATTTCTCATATTTTGGATCTTGTTTGTGAGAGTTTTTCTTGATATGTGTTTCCTCAAATTTGGACCTCCATATCCTCCTTGGAAACCATTCGCCTCAAGTAACTTTAATCTTTGATGATTGTGTGACTCTTTGGAGCTATCAAGAATCTCTCTCGAAGAGTCAAGCATAATTTTTATATCTTGTTACATGCTTCTTTGTGTGAATATGATCATGATTTCCTTGCAAACTACCTCGAGATTTTTTTTCCCATAACTCTTGTCCTTGGACAAGTGACACTCCATATATGGTAGGGTTTATTGATCATGTTCACTTTGGCCTTTGCTTTTCTTTGTCCTATCTTTGGCCAAGAAATTGTTTTCGTTTTTCTCCCATTTCTTCCTTGCCTCTTGTGGATCCCTTTAGTTTATTGGTATTCCCTTGTGTTTTATTTAATGTAGGTAGTAGTGATGATCTCATTTGTGTGCATTTTGTATTCAATCGCAAAATTCTATGTAATGCACCACTCATGGGGATCTCTCCTATATTATTTAGAATACTCATGTTTATGCTTCTTAGTTTGATCCATATAGTGTTTCTTGTGCTTGGTTCCTTGATCTTTTCTTTTGGTACTTTGTGCCATCATGAAAAGTGTAGAGATTTTGGTTTATGTGTTGGAACCTTGATCTATTTGGGAGTTGGTTTTGTCTCATCCTCTTTACTTGTTTGATCTTTTAGGATGAGATAAATCCTTGAGCATTGTGTGTTTTGTGCATATTTTGTTCTTTGGCTTTTGCCTTGTTCATTTGTTGAATTTGTGTCCTTCCATGTGTTGATTTGGCTCTTTGATACAATTTGGACACCGTTTGTCGTGTCACACTCTTGTGTGCTACTTCTTGGTTTACTTGGTGTTTTAGTTCAAATTGTATCTCATTTTTGGTTCTTGAGAGTCTTGTGCATGCATATTTACTACATGTTTATATTATGGCTTGCTTGATCTCTTGATCCAATATATAGGGGAAACTCCACCAAATCCTACTGGCTAAGATGTGCATGAAATTCAATTTCATATCAATATGCTCATATTTATGTGGAGGGTCCCCTATGTATTGTAGTTGGAATAACTACTTTGGACCCAATTTGTTTTGGAACATAGTGTACTTAATTGTGTTTTAGGTACATTAGAGATATATTGGATGCTTGTCTCACCCATTAGGAAGAAGTGGTGCCTACATGTCATTTGGAGGCAAGCTAGGATGTTCAACACATTCTTATCCTCTACATCCTACCAATTATATCTCGGTAACAAGTATCTCTCTCATGCATACATATCTTGCTTCCAACCTTTTGTAGGTTGCTTGTTGGCATGAGTTTGTGTTTTTGCATATGTTGTGTTTCTTTTGTTGATTTTTAGGAGTGCTCTCTATTGCAAATGTGAGTATGGTGATATGAGTGCATATAAGTGGGCTATACAAAATCATGATGATTCACCAATACCAAATATGTCAATCTAGCAAGTTTATTGCATATCTTTTATTGGTATATTCTATGACTTTTTTGTTGTTCATGTGCTTTCTTGTGTATCTATTTTGTGTGTGCATGTTTCTTTGTGAACATATGTCTTTGTGATATTTTCCACCTAGAAACTTATACACACAAGAGAAGATAAAATCTTTGGTTGTTTTGGTTGTTTTTGTTTTCCTTGGAGACCACCTTTTACTTCTTGTTGATTCTTTGGTGGCTTCCAAATTTATTTTTCTATGAGTGCTTGTCCCTTTTGTTTGCATCTCCGAGCACTCATAATTTGATTTCTCTTGCCGTGTATTGTTAAATGAGTTTGTAGGAGTGAGGATTCCATGATTGTGCACTTTGTTTCCAAATACAATTATGATAATTGGTGCATAATCCTTGGGGAGCTTCTTCAATTCACATAAGAATGCTAATTAGGCTTTCTCTTTATTTGAGGTTTAAATGTCTATGGGGGAGTGAGGATTCCATACTTGTGCATGATGTATTCAAATCAATGATTCTAATTTGTGCACAAAGATTGGGGAGCTTCCCTATTACATGTAAACACTCAATTGTTCATATCATTATGTCTTGTGTTTTTCTTTTGGTATCAATTGTTGTTGTCAATTGGTACTTTTTTGGGTCTTTTGGGTTGCTCGCTTCATTTATTGAAGCTATCTTCTCCGTCTTTTCTTTTTGAAACCTTTGGGTCCTCAATATAGTTTTACTTCCTCCAAGGATTCATCATTGATATGTGCATATGCACACCTTTGGAGGAATTCTCACTATATTCGCCATCTAGAACTTTTCACCCATTTTGGCAATCGATGCCAATGGGGGAGAAGTTTTAGAGGGTTTAAGGGAAGTTGGTTTATGCTTTTGAGTTGGTTCTTAAGCATTAGCCTTGCATTCTCTTGCATCTTTGTTGTTGCTTTGCAAGTTTAATATATAGAGGAAACTCAACCACCGATAATGGTTGGAAATCTATGCAATCAAATTCAAGTTCATCACACATGCATAGATTGTGGGGGAGTTTGCTCTATATATTGTGGTCGTACCACCATCACATACTTGTGTAGTATTTGATGTTGGGGCAACCATTTTGTTCGTTAAATTCCATATTTAAACCCTCTCTAGGGGATTGCCATCAATTACCAAAATGGGGGAGATTGAAAGGGCATGTATGCCCCCATGTGTGGTTTTGGTAATTAATGACAATCCCTATGGACTAATGTGCAAATTGAGTTTCACTTGTAGGTTTGTCCATTGGCATTGCTTGGACCATGTGTTGGTTTCAAGGATGAAAAAGAAGAAGCATCATCCAAGGGCTTTGTGCCTATTGGAATCAAGTAGAAGAAGAAGATAAAGTATTTCTTGAAGAAGAAGAAGAAGATGGAGTTCCTCATGGCTATCTTCAAGAAATCATCAAGAATTGTTGTGCAAGCTCAATATGCACCATGTCTAGAAGATCTCATGCTTGGAGCTTGCCTCCTCGGTGTTCATGGAGTGATGAATACAAGGACAAAGAAGAGGTTTCCCCATGGAGTATGGGGGAGCCATTCGCAAGTCTTCATCAAGCAAGAGCAAGCACGAGCAATCAAGAAAGGTGTTCCATCTTGAAGGTGACAAGATTGTCTACATCACGCTCAAGTGGGATGCTCAAGGCAAAGGTATGATCTTGATAGGGTTTCTATTTTACCGGTCTCTTGTAGTGTTGGGAGACCGGGTTTAGGATAGATAGCCGTACTATCAAGAGGGGCTCTCGAGTGGGTGACTTGTTCGTATCTTTCGGAGAGAGCTCAAACCTTTGCACTCATAGCATCATCTTTCTTGGTTGTTGTTTGGTTCTTGTGCATGTGGGGATATAGAGCTTTTGGTTATCTTCATAACAAGCTCTAGTTCATCAAAAACAGATTTCCCTTGCATATCTTATTGCGTTTTTGATCTTGCGGGTTTTATGATCTTTGACGTTTTTGTTGGATTCTACACGTCGTTATCTTTCCAACAAAATTGGTTTCATCTCGTTTGGAGTTTGGATGCAAAAGTTGTGGGATTTCGGGTTCTGAAGTTTCTCTGACCGGAAGTACCGGCCAGACGCCGGAAGTACCGCTCGAGCAGAAATGCCACCGGTAGGACCGGTGTTAATACTGGCCCAACTTCTGGTGAACCCATTTTTGGTTCAGTATGCTCTCTGCCTGGTCTGCGCTATTTGACGGAACTTTGGTCGGAATATTGGGCGGTTGTACCGGCCCAGGTGGTAGTACCGATGACCCACCGGTAGTACCGGCCGGCCTCGTTTTTGTGTTCGATTGCACCGTGTTTTTGGACCGTTGGCTGAGTGCCACCGGTAGTACCGGCCACCCACCGGTACCACCAGCCGTGTGCGATTCTGTGGATAACGGGCAGATCAGGGAGCCCTTTAAAAGGAGCTCCCCTTTCCCCATAGCCCAACTCGTTTTTCTTGGTTCTTGCTCTCTCTCTCCTCCATTGTTGACCTTGAAGATCTTGCCCTCTCTCCTTCTCCCTCCTATGATTCTTGCATCTTTTTGAGGGATTTGAGAGAGGAGATCTAGATCTACAAGCCCCACCAAGAAAAATCCCTTCTTTGTGAAGGAATCCTTGGGATCTAGATCTTGGAGAGTTTTGTGTTCTCCTCTTGTGTTCTTCCTCCCTTATTCCCCCAATAGCTTTTGTAGCTTTAGTGCAATTTGAGAGAGAAGGACGTGCCTCTTGCATTTGGTGCATAGGTTTGAGTTCTCCTCGGAGATTCGGCGAGTTCAAGCCCTTGGGCTTGTTTCTCTTGGGTTCTTGGAACCCTAGATAGTTGTGTGGTTCGATTGTTGACGTTTTGTGGTCTTGTTGCCTTTTGTTGCCTTGTTGCCTTTTGTGGCTTTGTAGCCTTTGTGGCATTGTTGTTGGGAGCCTCCAATTGAGTTGTGGAGATTGCCCCAATCTTGTACGGGTTCGGTGACCGCCCTCAAGTGTCCCATAGTGGAACGTGAGTAGGCCTTTGTGGCGAGCTCACGGGAGAATAGGGTGAGCCTTTTGTGGCATCGGTGAGTTGCGTGGCTTTGCATCCTTGGTGAGGCCGTGTGTGGCGTTGGGTGAGCATCGAGCCACCACACCTCGAGGTGAGCCATTTGTGGCGTTTGAAGTACATTGCGCCCTAGCACCTCTCCAACGGAGACTGTCATGGTGGTGTCACGGCAGATGCCATGTATGATGGGTTCGTAGCATGGAAAACAAAAATTTTTTACCGCAAGAACGAACAAAACCTAGATCTAATCTAGATAAAAGCCAAGATCTAATCTATTAGACATGAGCAACGAGATAGATGGAAACTAACCCTCGTAGATCCGAAAGCGTTAACGAGATTAGATCTCGTGGTTGATGTAGTCGATCACTTGCCGATCTCAAGATCGTGTGGACGATCCTTCCGGCGTCACGTTCCAGCAGCGCTTCCGCCTTCGGTCAAGTAGACGATCCTTCCGGCGTCGCGTTCCAGCAGCGCTTCCGCCGTCGGTCACACGTGCGGAGTCGAAGCAGACCTTCCTCTCCCCGTTCCAGCGAGCAGCGGAGGTAGTAGATCTTCTCCACGGAATGCCAGCAGCACGACGGCGTGGTGGTGGTGGTGGAGTAGAGAATTCTGCAGGGCTTCGCCTATGCCTGTGCAGAATATGGTGGAGGAGAGAGGCAGCAGAGATTAGACGTTATGAGAGCGTTTTTGGAGGGGGCGCCCCTGCCCTTCTATTTAAGGGGAGGAGGCGCGCCTGGGGAGGGGGAGTCCTTGTAGGACTCCCCTCCTCTAGGGCCAACGAATTTGGGGAGGGGGGAGGAGTCCTCCTCCCCCACGAATCCGTGTCTTGACCCACCAGGACTCCTTGATCCCTATCTTGATTTTCAAGCAAACTCCAAGATATCTTCTAGAACCTTCCGTAACATTCCGAAACCTTCTAGAATCCTCATACAAACACTCCGGAACATTTCCTAACTTAGAAAATGATCCCCTATATATGAATCTTATTCTCCGGACCATTCTGGATCTCCTCGTGATGTCCCGAATCCAATCCGAGACTCCGAACAACATTCGGTCTCCAACGCACATTCCATATCTACTTAAAACAACTTCGAACCTTAAGTGTGTCACCCTACGGTTCGTGAATATGTAGACATGATAGAGACACATCTCCTATCAATAACCATCAGCGGGACCTGGAGATCCATAATGGCTCCCACATACTCAACGATGACTTTGCGATCGATTGAACCACTTACATATGAAACCAATTCCCTTTGTCTCGCGATACTATACTTATCCGAGGTTTGATCGTCAGCATCTCCATACCTAGTTCTACCTCGTTACTGATAAGTACTCTTTACTCGTTCCGTGATATGTCATCCCTTGTGACCCAGTCACATGCTTGCAAGCTAATTAGATGACATTCCACCGAGAGAGCCCAGAGCATATCTATCCGTCATATGGATGGACAAATCCCAATCTTGGTCCATGCGCTTCAACACATACTTTCAGAATGCCCAATGACACCTTTATGACCACCCAGTTACGAAGCGGTGTTTGATGTCATCAAAGTACCCATCCGGTGATGGTGATTAACATAACCTCATGGTCGAAGGATTAGGTTACTATGTATTTTAAAGCTTATAGCAAACGAACTTAATGACTTGATCTTATGCTACGCTTACTATGGGTGTGTGTCCATCACATCATTCTCCTAATGATATAACCGTGTTATTAACGACATCCAATATCCATGATCAGTAAACCATGATCATCCATTAATCAACAAGCTAGTTTAACAAGAGGCTTACTAGGGACTCTTTTATGTTTACAAAACACACATGTATTAGTGTTTCCTAATAATACAATTATAGCATGGGATGTAAACATTTATCATAAACATAAAGATATAATAATAACCACTTTATTATTGCCTCTTGGGCATATCTCCAACAGTCTCCCACTTGCACTAGAGTCAATAATCTAGTTAAAAACTTGTGCATTCAACACCTATGGCTTTCTGGTGTTGTATGGACACCATTGCTAGTGGTAAACATAATCTTCGGATCTGACACTTCCCGGTCCGTGTGTATTTGCATGTCCCTGCGTCTCTACGCATTACTCATTCTCTAATGAGATGGCATTGTATAAATTTGGTCCTTTGGTGAGACCTTTAGTTCCTCGGGATTAAATCATGTTGATACTATTGTCATAAAATGTATCTTCATAGTATTATCCCGCTATGAACCACACCTAGTTTGATAACAAACTACTTAACACAAATGCCCTCCTTTGCTGCTACTATAGCAGTTTATATACTTAGCCTTTTGTTGTAGTATCTGTCACAATGTTTTAACTTTGGTACTCAACCAAATCCGTTATGGAACTTCCTTTCATTACATTGTGCCACCCATAGTTTAAATTGAGATAAACTTAATTTGTATCCTGTGACAAAACTAGTATCAATGTAACACTTTACAATGAACTACCTTTAACTATTTGTCACTTATACATGATATATTCTTAGTTCTTCCAAAGCTCATAAGAATATTTTTACTATTGTCCAATGATCATCTTATGAATCATTTTGGTATATGCTCATAACATTTAGAGCATAGGACATATCTGGATGTGTACATCTCAAAGAATGATTGATCAAAATATTCTTGTAATTTCACCAAGTGTCAAAACACTTGAATCTCGTGTCAACACACTCGAATCTTGATTCAGTCCCTTCCGTGCATCAAGAACCTTTCTTGTTGTTTCTATATTGAAATCATTCAACATCTTATCTATGTACATTTGGCAAAACCATATTAGCGCCTCAATCTATCCATATAGACATTGATGCCTAATTCTTGGGTTATGCCTAAGTCTTTCATCAAAATGAAATTCTTAACCTGTGTCAATACAAGATACATCATTTCCAATCAACAATATGTCCTCTACATAATGTATTAGAAATATGTCTCAGCGCTCCCACTTAATTTCTTGCAAATGCAAGCATCTTCATCATCTCCGATGAATTTAAACTCTTTTAGCAGTTTCATCATGGTGAAGATTCCAACTCCGCTATGCTTACTTCAACCATTGAAGTTTTGCATACTCTTTTAGCATCCTTTGAATCAACAAAACCCTTTGGATCGTGTCATGTACACGTCCTAGGTAACTATTCTATTAGAAGAACTTGTTTTGTTTGTTCAACTACCATATACCAAAATATATGTAGTGGTTGCTACATTAATCCGTCCAGACTAAATATCGCTATGAAAGATCAAATCTTATCATAGTCAATTCCTTGAACATTGTCGTAAACTCTTCCCGACATGTCGACTATTTCATAGATTTGAAACATCCATGTCTATTTCTTTATAGATCCAAACACGACCGATAGGCTTCACGCCTTTCCGGAGGGTCTTCAAAGTTCAGAAACTTGATTTCTTGTGTATGGATGCTATCACGGATTCCATGACTTCTAGTCATTTTATGGAGTCAGGGCCCATCATCGCTTCTTTGCATGTAGTCGGTTCATCATTGTCAAAACAATAACGACTTGCTTATCAAATCTTACTATTTGATTCTTACTAACCCACATGGTTCTATAGGAACTCTAATCTCCGAGATCACACCTTTTGTAATCACGAGAGCCATGAGCATTGTGGCCGTCACCAGGACACTTTCCGGCGCTGCGCTACTTAGCACATATAGCTAAGGTTCAACAACCTTATCAAAGTTCTATTGTCCTCCCACTTAACTTTTCATGAAAAATTCCTTCTCAAGAAACTTGACGTTCCAAGTAACAAACTCTTTTGTCCTCAGTGTTGTGGAGAAATTCCCAACAAATTCTTTGGGATAACCTACAAAGATGTGCTTATCCGACTTTGGTTGTAAACATTTTACTTATGCATTTCATACCAAAATTTAAGAAAAGACAATTCGGGTTTTATCCCAAACCATGACTTATATGGTGTCATTTCAATGGATCATGATGGAGCTCTTTTCAGTGTAAAAGCGGTAGTCACTAAAGCTTTAATCTTTAAAATATAATGGCAGTTTTATAAATGACACCTTTGATCTTACCATGTCAAACAAGGTTTCATTACATATCTTGAACACTCCATACTCCTATGGTGTTTTGGGAAATGCAAATCCATGGAACGATTCCTCAAATCTTAGGTGTTTTGCTAAACTTGTAACTCAAATATCTTTCTTTAATCATAAACTCTTTATTTCCTTGTTACAATGATTTTCAACTTCATTTTGAAAGTCTTTCATCAATTTTCAAATGTTTCATACTTCCTCCTTATTAAGTAAATATACATATATTCACTCAAATTCTCGGAGAAAGCATATGAAGTTGAAATCCATCGCTCTTGACTACATAATGGGCTTCATACATCTATATGTACAAGTTCCAATAAGCCAGTCATTCGTTCCTTTTGGCCTATGAACGAAGTTGTAATTATATGTAGAAAGTTTCACAAGCGTCATTTGATCAAAATCAAAAGACTCCAAAATTCCATCAACATGGAGTTTCTTCATGTTTTCTTTCAAATATAATTTAAACAGCGATGTCACTTCATAAGTGATCTTTCAATCTTTTGTCTTGCGACATTTTAGCAATAGTGTTTATGGATGTGATTTCTCCCACCAGACTTGTAAAAGTTCATCCATCCTTTATGGAATATGGTAATTATTTGAACAACCACTGTTCTCGTAATACCGGAACAAAATAACAATTATTAAAACAAATCTTGAAGGCTAGGTTTGATGACAACGAAAAACGCAATAACACTTTATTTGTTTTCGATGAACATCATCACTCATTCTCTTGCTAGTTACTTAGGCCATTGTAGTTCATGAATTGCATTGTCCTGTATGACACTTCATACCAACCGATTCGGTATCCAATACCGGAGAACCACATTGTTTAACAAGCAAGGAATACAACCATAACATGTATATCTTCTATATACCCAAGTTGGACATCTCCAACCTTATAATTTCTGCCAAATATTTTATAGATTCTCTTTCAGCAATTCCTTTTTCTTTTAAAAGAATCTATCAACATCAATAGTGGTGTCATTCACATGACACATAGTACAAAGTGTGTATAGTCAAATACCAATACCTTTGGACTTGCACTTTGAGGTGGATCACCATCATCAAATGTTTGGTGTTCTTTAAAAAATCCATTCTTTAGTAATCTTTTAGTGTAGTAAACATTTTACTTACATCTTCTATTCATCCTTATCATGACAACTTTCATGATCAAGCTGCTATAGCTTATAAAGGTGAATTGCGAGTATAATGTTTCTTTTTCAAAAACTTTTGGATGATTAGGACGACTAGGGTCTCCAACCTTCACAAATTCTCATCAAATATGAGGACGTATACTCTATCATGTTGTAACCAACACATTGTTTTAGATATCGCAATACCTTTCACATATGATGGTTTCTGAAACATTGCTTTCAGCTCTTAGATAAACTTGATATTAAAAACAATCTTTTTGAGTATCAAGAATCATGGAGGCAAACATGATACATTAGATACTAACACTGGAATTGTTACTCTTGATTTAATACTACTTATTAAACTTCATGGAGCAAATAGAGTTTGCTGAAAGTTTGCAATAGGACTTATAAACTTTAAATTGACATTCAAAACAATACGATACCAGTTCGTAAAGTAAATATCCAGAATTTCTATAGTTCTACTATCTCAACTATGACTAAGCGTAAGGTGGTGAACGGATGCCAATGACTACAACAAACTATGCAAATTCACTTTGATTGTGTTTATGATAAATTGAGTTCTACTAATCCAAATTACAAATGAACTCCCACTCAAAACAACATCCCTCAAGTTGTTTTAATGATTACATGAACCAAATCCACTACACCAAGTCCGATCATCACGTGAGATGATGTAGCTTTAAAGGCGAACAATCAACATGTTCATCATATCATCCATACGACTCATGTTTTACCTTTCGGTATTCTGTGTTCCGAGACCATGTCTGTACATGCTAGGCTCGTCAAGGTTAACCTTAGTTTCTGCATGTGCAAATCTGGCTTGCACCCGTTGTATGCACACGTAGAGTCTATCACACGCGATCATCACGAGATGCTTCAAAACGACGAGTCTTAGCAACGGTGCCAACTAAGGACGAACACTTTATTACTTGATATTTAGTGAGAGGGATCATCTTATAGTGCTACCGTCGCGATCTAAGCAATACAAGATGCATAAAGGATTAACATCACAGGCAATTCATAATAAGTGTGATATGATATGGCCTTTTCTTCTTGCGCATTTGATCTCCATCTCAAAGCACGAACATGATCTCCATCATCACCAGCATTGCGTCAAGGTCAGTGGCGCCGCTTCATGGTTGTCCATCATCACCAGCAACTATTACAACTACTTGGAATAAAGCTATTACAAGATGAATAGACACGCAGGTCTTAACGGAATTAAAGACAACCATTAGGCTCCTGCCGGTTGCCATATTACAACAATGATCATTGCATATATCAAATACAATCACAATCACATGATGGCCATATCACATCACAGAACCCCTGCAAAAACAAGTTAGACGCCTCTAATTTTCTTTGCAAGTTTTACGTGGTTTGGGGCTTTCGCATAAGACCGATCTTACCTACGAACAAGAACCACAACGTTGATACAAGTGTTGTCAAGATGCTCATTGTAAATCGAATCTTAACTATGGTGGGACAGACAGACACCTGCAAAGCCACTTGTGCAAAGCAAGTTGCACGTCAAGCGTGGAGCAAGTCTCATGTACGATGACATGTAATGTTAGCCCGAGCCGCTTCATCCCACCATGCCGCAAGATGCAAAGTACACGCTAAGACACCGACAACAAAAGCATCAACGCCCACAAAAACATTGTGTTCTACTCGTGCAACAGATCTACGCATAGATACGGCTCTGATACCACTGATGGGTTCGTAGCATGGAAAACAAAAAATTTCTACCGCAAGAACGAACAAAACCTAGATCTAATCTAGATAAAAGCCAAGATCTAATCTATTAGACATGAGCAACGAGATAGATGGGAACTAACCCTCGTAGATCCGAAAGCGTTAACGAGATTAGATCTCGTGGTTGATGTAGTCGATCACTTGCCGATCTCAAGATCATGTGGACGATCCTTCCGGCGTCACGTTCCTGCAGCGCTTCCGCCTTCGGTCAAGTAGACGATCCTTCCGGCGTCGCGTTCCAGCAGCGCTTCCGCAGTCGGTCACACGTGCGGAGTCGAAGCAGACCTTCCTCTCCCCGTTCCAGCGAGCAGCGGAGGTAGTAGATCTTCTCCACGGAATCCCAGCAGCACGACGGCGTGGTGGTGGTGGTGGAGTAGAGAATTCTGCAGGGCTTCGCCTATGCCTGTGCAGAATATGGTGGAGAAGAGAGGCGGCAGATATTAGACGTTATGAGAGCGTTTTTGGAGGGGGCGCCCCTGCCCTTCTATTTAAGGGGAGGAGGTGCGCCTGGGGAGGGGGAGTCCTTGTAGGACTCCCCTCCTCTAGGGCCAACGAATTTGGGGAGGGGGGAGGAGTCCTCCTCCCCCACGAATCCGTGTCTTGACCCACCAGGACTCCTTGATCCCTATCTTGATTTTCAAGCAAACTCCAAGATATCTTCTAGAACCTTCCGGAACATTCCGAAACCTTCTAGAATCCTCATACAAACACTCCGGAACATTTCCTAACTTAGAAAATGATCCCCTATATATGAATCTTATTCTCCGGACCATTCTGGATCTCCTCGTGATGTCCCGAATCCAATCCGAGACTCCGAACAACATTCGGTCTCCAACGCACATTCCATATCTACTTAAAACAACTTCGAACCTTAAGTGTGTCACCCTACGGTTCGTGAATATGTAGACATGATAGAGACACATCTCCTATCAATAACCATCAGCGGGACCTGGAGATCCATAATGGCTCCCACATACTCAACGATGACTTCGCGATCGATTGAACCACTTACATATGAAACCAATTCCCTTTGTCTCGCGATACTATACTTATCCGAGGTTTGATCGTCAGCATCTCCATACCTAGTTCTACCTCGTTACTGATAAGTACTCTTTACTCGTTCCGTGATATGTCATCCCTTGTGACCCAGTCACATGCTTGCAAGCTAATTAGATGACATTCCACCGAGAGGGCCCAGAGCATATCTATCCGTCATATGGATGGACAAATCCCAGTCTTGGTCCATGCGCTTCAACACATACTTTCAGAATGCCCAATGACACCTTTATGACCACCCAGTTACGAAGCGGTGTTTGATGTCATCAAAGTATCCATCCGGTGATGGTGATTAACATAACCTCATGGTCGAAGGATTAGGTTACTATGTATTTTAAAGCTTATAGCAAACGAACTTAATGACTTGATCTTATGCTACGCTTACTATGGGTGTGTGTCCATCACATCATTCTCCTAATGATATAACCTTGTTATTAACGACATCCAATATCCATGATCAGGAAACCATGATCATCCATTAATCAACAAGCTAGTTTAACAAGAGGCTTACTAGGGACTCTTTTATGTTTACAAAACACACACGTATTAGTGTTTCCTAATAATACAATTATAGCATGGGATGTAAACATTTATCATAAACATAAAGATATAATAATAACCACTTTATTATTGCCTCTTGGGCATATCTCCAACAAAGTATAGGCTAAAGGTGGGGACTAATACACGCTAGGGGAATCCAGGGAGGGATAGTGAAGTGATTCTCCACACAAGAGCTTGTATTGATTTACTTCCAAGGTTACAAGTGCTCCTAGAGTTGTATTGGCGTGAGGAGGAAGAAGGAGCTCTCTTACTCTCACCCACAGATCTCACCTGAAACCCTAGACCACAACAGAATCGTAGAGAGACCAACCAACCCCTTCTACAGAAGCCCTACCCCCCCTTTTATAGGGGAGGCTCGGTTTCTGCCTAGGGCATACGTGGAGGCATATTCCTAAGAATATGCCTCCTCCCAAAGTGGTAAGCCGACCGGGTGCTTTTTCCCCCGCGTCACACATGCTTTAGCTATGTGAGCCTCTGATGGTGCCCTCTTCAGCCGACACGGGCGTCGTCACGCTTGTCGGCCACGCCCCGGTGGTCCTGTCCTTGCTCGCTTCGCTCAGGCAGTGCGTACCGGGGCTCCTTTTGACCAGCGAGATTCCTTCCTTCTCCTAGAAGCTTGCTGCGACCCGGATGATGGTTCATCCGGCCACACCCTTTCCTGCATACAGGTAAAACATACACTTCCGACTTACCGCTTAAGTCGGATGAGGCCTAGTTAGGCGAACGCCCCCAGGTCCGGATTACCCCGTGATTCAGCCTGCCTTGAGGTGACCCGGCCAGCATCTGCTTTGGGCTTGCCGAACCTCGGCTAACTCGGCCTTTATACCCCGGCGTGACCCTACCCGGGGGTTTCCCCCCAACATTAGTCCCCGAAGCTGGTGCGGTCTTAGCCGCCTTGGCCGCTAAGGCCACACCAGGTTCAATTTTGTGCCCCTGTCGTTGTTGCCAAGTTACCTCTGTTCCTCGGACAGCTTGGATTTACGTTCCCTTCGCACATTGCAAGTTTTCACTTGCCGGCCGGGTTACCACAGTTCCATCCCGGTCTTACTTCCTTCTCTCGTACGCTAGCCCATGTGAAGGGTAATCATTATGTCGTCTTATTTTAAGGGACGGTACAGTAACCGCCGCAGTAATTGTCAGTTATCACTGTGCGTGGGTCACGTCACGCCTGCCTCCTCGTTTACCGCATCAGCGCGTCATGTCACAGGACTCTCTCCACCTTGTGGCCTTCCGTGTGGCTCCTCACTGATTGGTCCGGACGGGTAATACACGGCCACAGCGTGTGGCCGGTCCACAGGCGGTGATCCCACTCACCCCTGACGGGAGTGGTTTAGATAGCGGAGGGGTGCCTCCCTTAGGATTTTTCCCCCGCCGCACCCCTCTGCCCGCTGCTATTCCTCTTCGTCTTCCTCGCGACCGCGTTGCCGCCAGCACTGCCAAAAAGCAGCTTCGCCGCCACACTTCTCCATTGCGCCTCTGCGTCACCATCACTGCGATGCAAATCTTCCGCTACGGGTCCTCGTCAATCCAGGCCACTGTCCCCCGCCGCCTCTAGCGCCAGCGAGGGCTTCGAGGAGCAGATGACAAAATAAGAACTCGCCATTGCTGAACAAGAGATGGAGGAGGACGCCGCTGCTACGGACCGCGGCGCGTGGGCCGGCTCATGGGTCTGCCAGGACGATCTGGACTGGCTCTACCGGACCAGACGCATCCCCGCCGGCGTCGCCGCTCGCCTCGCCTCCGCCGAGCTAGCTCCTTCACCCAATCCCGGGGAGTTGGTTGTGTTCCTGTCTCACTTTCAACGGGGCTTCGGACTGCCAGTGAGCGATTTCTTCCACGATTGGCTCAGTACCTACCATCTCCAGCCGCACCATCTTGCAGCCAATGCCATTACTTCTCTCTCTGCCTTTGCTTCTACAATCGAAGGCTACGCCGGATTATGGCCCACGAAGGAGCTGTGGATCCGGTTTTTCGCCCTTCTTCGCAACGTTATTCCCGACATCCACACTGATCCGGAGGACAAGCGGCTCACTCAGTTCGGAGCGGCCTCCATCTCACCCCGGAGGTTCTCTGTTTTCCCCCGGGTCACAGGGCTAGAATCCTGCAAAGGGTGGGCCCGGACGTTCTTTTACGTCCGGAACATGGGCACCGAAGATTTGATCTGGTTGCTCCCCTATACACCGGGTCCGCCGAACCCGGATCTGTGGGACGCCGTTCCCAAGAAACCTACGGCCCTGGCCAACCAAGTGAACAAAAGGTTCGCGGAGCTGAAGGAGCGCGGGTTGCGCAACGAGGATGCAATGATCACTTTCGTGCGCAACCAAATCTCCCCTCTCTAGAAGCGCACCCACAAGGTGTGCCATATGAGCTACGGCCGCGATCCCAACCGGACTTCCTCCTTCGAACTGAACAACACGGAGATTTATCGTCGGGTTAAGGCTCTCTTCACCACTCACAAGGACTTCTCCTCTGAGTGGACTTGGGGGATTGAGCATTTCTGCCGTGACCGGCTTCCTCCCGCGGTAAGTTTCATGCTGCAAACTTACCCCGGACTAATCACGTGTCTGTTATTGTTGCATTTTTGACTCGTTTGTTTACTCTTTTCCTCAGCTATTCCTTCAGCAGACGCTCGAGGACGGCACCAATCCGACCCTTAAGTGGGCACCGGACCGGGTGACTTCGGACGAGGAGGAGCCGGACCAAGAGATGTTTCTCCCCATGACCGACGCCATGAAACGACCCACGGGTAACTTCTCTTCTGCTAGAGATTAGCCCGATGATGAAGATTACTTAGATATCGAGATAATTGGACCCTTTGAGGCTGTCGCCCTTTCTTTTTCTTTTCCGCCATTAGCTCACCCCGGTGGTCATATCCACGAGGATCCTCCCCTCGCTACGGACGAGCCAGTTCCGATGGCGTCGAAGAAAAAGCGCGGGGCTTCCTCAAGATCTTCCTCCGGACCTTCCCAGCCCGTTAAAAGGCGAAAGAAGGCCCCAGCACGAAGGGCTCGGAAACCCAGAGCAGCCGAAACCTCGGATGCGTATGTCCTTCTTTCTTATCTAACTCGTTCTTCCTTACCGCGTCATAATTTTTCTTCTGGCGTTACTTGATTTCACAGGGCTCTGTTGGAGATCCCTCAAAGTGGATCCAGTATCTCATCACCTCTCCGGCCTAGCCCTTCACCTCGTCGTGACGACGAGTCATGTCCGCTGAGCCCTATTCCGGAGGGCTCTGCGGTCGCTCCGAGTCATCCTGGAGCGGGGGGAACCGGCCCAGCCGGAGCAACGGCATCCACTGCCTTGACAACAGCTCAACCAGCAGCCACTGAGGCTACTTCGGCCCCAGAACCAATTCCCGTACCAGCAAGAAGACCAGCACCAACTCCAACCTCGGTAGCAGCATCAACTCCGGCAGCGAAAACTTCAGCGCCGGCACCAAGCCCAGCCGCGAGAGTACCAGCACCTAATTCCTCTGCATCTTCCGAGTCCTCTGAACCTCGGCAGGGAAAAACCGCTGCTACGGCTTCTTCTTCCCAGCAAGCCAAGGGCAAGAAGATTCAAGACGCTGCCAAGCCCAGTGCTGCCGAGCCTGGGCAACACACCCTAGAGTCAATGCTCCCCAAGAAGACATCAGCGGCAAAGGACGCGCCTGCCGAGCCAACCGAAGCCCAGCAGTTGGTTCTGCACACCAGCCCCGCCCTTGCCTTGGTGGAGAGGAAGGAAGCACATGCAAAGGGCTTGGTGACGCCCCATATGCCCATGGGAGAACGGTACCCTCCAAGCCTGATGGAATTTGTTATGAATTGGAACAAGGCCGAGGTAGTCTAGGAATCTGATCTCCCGGAAAAGTTCGGTCCTGCCGAGTTTTCCGCTCAGGTGAACACCGCCACAAAGGCCATTATCCTCGTTGGACGAATGATGGAGGTACGTTGCTCTCTCCTTTGCAAATTGTAGATAATAACCATTAGTCCCCGAGCCTCCGGGGGAGTGACTTGTTACTCGGCCGGATGCACTTTTATAGAACTAACGTAGCTCCATGATACCTTCAAACATGCACACACCAAGAGCCGGGTTAAGTTCCACTTGGCCCGGATTTTAGTACAGTTCGAACATGCACACACCTAGAGCCGGGTTAAGTTCCAGTTGGCCCGGATTTTAGTACAGTTCGAACATGCACACACCTAGAGCCGGGTTAAGTTCCACTTGGCCCGGATTTGAGTACACTTCGAACATGCACACACCTAGAGCCGGGTTAAGTTCCGCTTGGCCCGGATTTTAGTACACTTCGAACATGCACACACCTAGAGCCGGGTTAAGTTCCGCTTGGCCCGGATTTTAGTACACTTCGAACATGCACACACCTAGAGCCGGGTTAAGTTCCACTTGGCCCGGATTTTAGTACACTTCGAACATGCACACACCTAGAGCCGGGTTAAGTTCCACTTGGCCCGGATTTTAGTACACTTCGAACATGCACACACCTAGAGCCGGGTTAAGTTCCACTTGGCCCGGATTTTAGTACACTTCGAACATGCACACACCTAGAGCCGGGGTAAGTTCCACTTGGCCCGGATTTTAGTACAGTTCGAACATGCACACACCTAGAGCCGGGTTAAGTTCCACTTGGCCCGGATTTTAGTACACTTCGAACATGCACTAGGCTTACTTAAGTTTTTGTGTATCTTTTAGGTGACCACCAACCGCCGGAGTGCTAAATTCCAACGCTTGCTGGATACGCACAAGAATCTTCGCACGAAACAGGCTGCACTCATCGCGGAGTACGAGAAAAGGGGTAAATTTCTTTCTCAGTCCTTTCCTCATTTTTCTTCCACTTCGCTTGCCGAACTAATCTGATTGTTCGGTTTCCGCAGCTGGAGTGGAAGCTAAAAACAAGATAATGTGGAAGAACTTGGAGCAGATCAAGGGTACATCCTTCTTGTCTGTCTTTACCGTGGTTTCCATCGGCTTTCCTCCTTGGCTCGGCAAACATTCATTCTTCGGCACTGCCAGGCCAACGCACTATTTCAGCATCGCTTGAAGATAGTGTGCCTATGCCTGACGTGATGCTACATTTTCTCAAACAAGCAGGGCAGCATCAAGCCAAACTAAAGAAGAAAGATGATGAGCTCGCCCTCCTCCAGACCAAAGACGATGAGATATCCAAGCTCAAGGCTGAGATGGCTAAAATGAAGGCGCAGCACCAAACCGACCTAAACAAGGCTGGCCAGGACTACACCGAAGAACGCGAGCGCCTCAAACTGCAAAATGCTAAGGACCGTGAGCTTCTTCAGGAAGCCGAGGTCAAACTTGAGTCGGCAAATGCTGAGCTCGAACAGCTTCGAAAGAGGCGTGAAGCTTGCACCAAGGAATTGACCCAGATTCACAGTCACATGTCACGTAACTTCTTTTCCTTTATCCGCCTTATTTTCTCTGGGTTACTTCATATGTCTTGTTTTCTCAACTTTGTCCTTTGCCTTGTTTCCCAGGCCACTTTCTAGAGGGTACTGCCATTGCAAGTGCTGCTGTCGCCAATTTCCGCCGAGAAAGGGGTACTCCGGTCGCTCATGAGGGTGAGAGCATTCCCTTTGACATGGAGGACCTGTTGGTCAGCCTGTCGTCTCGTGTTGAAATTATTAAGAACTACGGCAGGGACCTCCTCGATGTTTTAGTCCGGGTCTTCAACGCCTTCTGGCCCGCCGATGATGCTCCGGAGAGAGTCACACAGCTCGCTGAAAGACTGTCGGAAATTGAGACCTAGCTCGACCTCTGGCGAGAATCTGCTGGACGCGCTGCTGCCGATACCATCCTTCACCACGTTTTGACGTGGTATGAAAAGATAGATCTCAGCCTCCTCACACGCCTGCGCACCGGATCCAAATGGACGGATGACCCGGAGTGGGTAGCTCGGCGCCAGGCTTGCGCCCACAGCCTCATCGATTATGCCCCCATTCATGAATGGACTGAGGGTCCGAGCTTCCTGGAAGTCGCAGGCGAAGAGGAAGTTGAAAACGTTGAAGATGATTCGGGTGACGATGAAGAGGACACTGCCTCAGATATCGAAGAGGGCGACGATGATGCCGAACTTCCTCCCGCTGCTCCTTCAGTAAAAAACACTTGAAAATTTATGAGATCCCCGGTATGCCGGGTGGAATTGTATTCCAAACACATGTGATATTTTGCTACTGAGTACTTATGCCGGATTAACTTGGGCGTAGTCCCAGAGTTTCTTTTTCCTGTTCGTTCAATCTTTTGGCTCGGATCGTGTCTACCTTGATTCGGTTTTACAACTTACGAATCCGAGCTTCAAAAATTGTCTTAACAATACTGGGAAACTTTTAGATTTAGCACCAAAATAAAACTGCATAATAACTTGAAAATAAATAGGGGGTTAGTCCGAAACACAAACGTCAGCTCGAATAAATTCTTTTCCTTAGTCGTTTTTCATGTGCTACGCAATTCCAAACTTGTTCTCTTGCTTGCCATGAAACCAATTCTTGTTGGAGAGCAGCAAGTCGAAGAGTTGGGTTTTTGGTGCTCACACACTGCTAATCCGAGCTAAGTAGAATAACTTACTCCAGCTGACGCGCAGAAAATAACAAACATTATTAAGGTAGTCCCCGAGTTACTGCTCGAGGTGCCAACATTTCATTGATAAGCTCATTGCTGACATACATACCGACATATGAGATAACCCGGATACATACACTTCTTAGCTAGGTGTAGAAAGGCCGAAGTAGAGCTATGTTCCATGGACGCTTGGATTCCTCTCCAGACCTGTCTGCCTTGTTCTTTTCCTATGGCTTTGCATCTATAAGATACTAAGAATCATTCCGCAATGCTTTGCTCACGATGAATGGCCCTTCCCATGGGGGGGATAACTTATGCATTCCAGTAGTACGTTGTACCAAGCGGAGCACCAGATCGCCTTCCCGAAAGACTCGGGGGCACACTTTCCGGCTATGATAGCGTCGCAGATTTTGCTGATATATGGCGGATCTGGACAGTGCCAGTTCTCTCGCTTCTTCCAGCAGATCAACATCAGTCTGCCAGGCTTCTTGCACTTCGGCTTCTGTGTATTGGGTGACCCTAGGCGAATCATGCTCTATGTCGGCTAGTAATACAGCTTCTGCCCCATATACCAGAAAGAACGGCGTATAGCCTGCTGATCGATTCGGAGTTGTTCTTAAACTCCACAGTACCGCTGGTAGTTCTTCTATCCAGCACCCCGCTGATCTTTGCAGCGGCTCAATGAGCCGGGGTTTTATCCCGGATAATACTAATCCGTTGGATCTTTCCACTTGTCCATTTGATGCGGGGTGGGCTACCGAAGCTACGTCCAGCCGGATCCTCTTATCCCGGCAGAAACGAGCAAAAGCTCCTTCTGCAAAATTTGTGCCATTATCAGTTATGATACTGTGTGGATAACCGTACCTCAAGATGATATCTTTGAGAAACGTTACGGCCGTAGCTCCATCACATTTTCTTATAGGCTTCACCTCAATCCATTTCGTAAACTTGTCCACCATTACCAGAATGTGAGTCATATTTCCCCTTGCCGGTTTGAATGGGCCAACCATATCCAAGCACCATACGGAAAATGGCCAAGTGATTGGGATGGTCTTGAGTTCCGACATTGGCATATGTGTCTTGGTAGCGTACCTTTGACAACCATTACATTTTCTCACCAGATCTTCTGCTTGCTCTAAGGCATTTGGCCAATAGAATCCGTGCCGGAAAGCTTTTGCTACCAAGGCTCGAGATGAGGCGTGATGCCCGCATTCCCCCTGATGTATATCTCGGATGATTTCAAGCCCTTCTTCCGGGTCAACACACCGCTGGAGGACATTGGTCACACTTCTTTTGTATAACTCGGAATTGATGATCATGTAGGCTTTTGCCCTCCTCTGTGTTTGCCTGGACAGCACCTCCTCAGTGGGTAACGTTCCATCCTTCAGGAATTGAAATATAGGCAGTGCCCAAGCCGGTATTGGCCGCAGGGGGAACACGTCCTCGTCTATCTCCATTTGATCCACCGGCATAACTTCAACCGGACCATGCTGAGCAGTCCCCGGGTTTTGCGAAACAGTCCCCGGGTTTTGCGAAGCAGTCCCCGGGTTTTGCGCATCACTTCCTGTGTCAACGTCCATGGGCGCAGCTTCAGATTTTGTGTCCTCCAGGACATAGATTGACTCGGACTCCGGGGATGGCCTGATGGATGGTTTTTTGAGGTGCTCTAATGCTACACCCGGTGGAATTGCTTGTCTGGTTGACTCGAGCTTCGACAGCATGTCGGCAGCCTCATTTTCCACCCGGGGTACATGATGAAATTCGCATCCCTCAAAGTAACCAGAAACCTTCTGCACATGAAATCTGTATAGTGCCATGTTTGGATCAAGGGTGTCCCACACTCCGGACACTTGCTGCACCACCAAATCCGAGTCGCCAAAGCATATGATCTGACGTATAACAACTTCTTTTGCTACCTTGAGCCCATGCACAAGTGCTTCATACTCAGCGACATTGTTTGATGCGGTGATGTGGATCTGCAGCACATATCTCAACTGGTCCTTCTTTGGCGACGTGAGCACAACTCCGGCACCTAGCCCGGTTTTGGTTTTTGATCCGTCGAAGTGCATTCGCCAATAGTCCGGATCAGGAAGCGGTGGTTCGTACTGTACCTCGGCCCAGTCCACGAAAAAGTCCGCCACAGCCTGAGACTTGATGGCTTCTCTCCGGTCATATTGCGGAGCATAAGGAGCTAGCTCAATTGCCCATTTTGCAATTCTGGCGCTTGCATCCTTGTTACTCATTATCTCGGATATAGGGGCCTCACATATGACCCGGATGGGATGCTCCTCAAAGTAGTGCTTCAGTTTCTTGGCGGCCATGTACACGCCATATGCCACTTTTTGATAATGTGGGTAGTTCTGCTTTGAGGTGGACAACACTTCACTCAAGTAATACACCGGCCTTTGCACCGACTTACCTTCCTCATCGCGCTCCACCACTATCACTACACTTACAACTCGGTTGGTTGCAGCTATATAGAGTAACATTGGCTCCTTTGATAGCGGTGAAGCTAGCACTGGTGCTGTGGCTAACATTTTATTTAGGTGGGCAAAGGCTTCATCGGCCTGCGGTGTCCAAATGAACTTATCCGACTTTTTCATGAGTTGGTAAAGAGGCAAAGCCTTCTCTCCCAACCCACATACAAACCGACTTAACGAGGCCAGGCAACCTATGAATTTCTGGACATTGTTAAGACACTTCGGCAGTTCCATTCGTTCAATGGCCCGGATTTTGGTTGGATTAACCTCGATACCTCGGCTGGAGATGAGAAAACCGAGCAATTTTCTAGCCGGGACATCGAAGGTGCATTTTTCCGGGTTAAGCTTCATCCGGAACCTTCTTAGGTTTGCAAATGTTTGCCTGATATCTTCAAGGAGCGTTTTGCTTTCCTTGGTCTTGATAACCACATCATCCACGTACACCTGTACATTTTGACCTATTTGGTCGTGCAAACATTTTTGCATACACCTCTGGTACGTTGCCCCTGCATTACGTAAACCAAACGGCATGGTGCGATAGCAATAAGCCCCATACGGGGTAATAAATGCAGTCTTTATTTGATCATCCGGATTCAGAGGTATCTGGTGGAAACCAGAATAAGCATCAATGAATGACAATAGTTCACATCCAGCAGTTGAGTCTATGACCTGATCTATTATTTGTAGCGGAAACGGATCTTTCGGACACGCCTTGTTCAGGTTCATGTAATCGATACACATGCGCCAAACCACTGCCACGTTCGGATCATCCTTCTTCTATTCCACCAGCACCGGATTAGACAGCCAATCCGGGTAAAGGACTTCCATGATAAATCCTGCAGCTAGCAACCGAGCTATCTCATCCCCAATGACTTTCCTCCTATCTTCGGCGAAGCGGCGGAGAGGTTGCTTCACCGGTTTGGCTCCAGGTCTCACATTCAAAGAGTGCTCGGCCAACTCCCTTGGAACACCTTGCAAGTCCTGTGTGGGCCAAGCAAAAATGTCCCGATTCTCACGGAGGAAGTTGACGAGCTCGCTTTCCTATTTATCACTTAGCCCGGCACCAATTGTTACAGTGCGCTCTGGGAACATGTCATCAACGGGAACCTTCTTGGTATCTTTCGTGGCCTGGAAAGAGACAGTTCCATGCGGGTTACTCAGCGCCGGCATATACTGCTGCGCGGACTGAGCGAATGCCGCCACCTCTTGAATTTTTCTCTTTTCCTGCGCGATCACAAGTGACTCGGCTAAGTTTGATCCGGCCGACGCACACTCCATGGAACGTCGAAAGTCCCCAGCAATGGTAATCACCCCGTTTGGTCTGGGCAATTTCATCTTCAAGTAGCTGATATGACAAGTTGCCATAAACTTGTTCAGCGCTGGACTTCCGAGCAACTCATGATACGCGCTTTCTAAGTTCACCACTTCGAACTCCAGATTTTCGGTTCAGCAATTATCCCTCGTGCTGAACAAGACATCGACCCGGACCTTGCCTATGGGCTCGTAAGAAATGCCGGGCACAATGCCATGGAAAGTTGTCCTCGTGGCCTAGAGCATGTTCTCCGAGATACCCAACTTGCGCATTGTGTCCGCATACATGATATTTATGCTACTGCCGTTGTCGATCAGTACCTTGGAGAACCTTACATTAATGCTAGGTCCAATGAATATAGGATCCAGCACCAACGCATACGATCCAGGGCTCGGCATGAGCTTGGGATGATCCCTAATGCTCCAGGTGATTTCCTGATCGGACCAAGCCATGTACCTCGTCACTGCCGGCATTACCGCATTCACCTCCATATGCCTGCGCTGCAAGCTTTTTCTATCAGTTTCCTCTGTGGTAAATACACAGTAGCTCTGGTGATGCTCCCTGTACTCGTTTCTCCCCTCATTTCCGGGGTTCCTCTGATCCGCTGATGCTGATTTTCTACCTGATGCACTGCATCCCTTCTTTCATTGTTATCATACCTCGGCGGAGGGGGAGGCAACATTAGTTGTTGCGTGTTCGCCCCGGAGAGCAATTGCTACCGGGGTAACTCCTTCCGAGGCTGATCATTCCGGGGTGCCTGAGCATTCCCCAAACCACCTTGCTCGATCTTGCGCATCCACTCGCATTGCCTCGTCGTATGACCCGTTGGGTTGTTCGGATTTGGCGTGTGAAACTTACACGGCTGGTCCAACATCGACTCGTAAGTATACCTCAGACGGTCTTTCCTTTCTTGCCACTGCTTCTTTTGCTTCGGTGTGCAAGTTTTCTTCCCATCGTTCCTTGGAGTCCATTGACCTCCAGTTTTCTGGCGCTGGCTACCCCCTGCTCCGGGTTGATCTTGATTCACAGCTGCAACTTGATGCGAACCGTACCTGTGGTCCGGTCTATCATCTCTCCTTTTTCCTCTGTAATCATTCCTAGTACTCATCGCTTGACTCATTCGAGGCGAGCCTTGGTTGGGTCTGGTCACCCAACGCATACGAATCTGCAATCCGGATCATTTTCCGTTGCAACTTCATCCACAGCTCGCTTCCATATCTGCACCCCTGTGCAAACCATGCTATGGCCTGTGATTCTATCATGCTCTCGCATGAGTTTCTCACGGTACACCACCGGGTCAAAAACTCCTGGTCTGTCTCATTGGGTCTTTGCTTGCACATAGCTAGGGTCTGTGGCCTACTTGGCCTTTGATACGTACTCGAAAAATTTCTGATGAACATCTCCTCGAAATCTATCCAGCAGTTGATGCTTCTGGTGGCAAATTGTTCAACCATACCCTTGCCCGGCCTTCCAACATCTGGGGTACATACCGTACAGCCCATCTCAGGTTGCCCGTGGAAATTTTTACAGCCGTAGCATAGTTTATCAGCCAATCCTCTAGCTTGGTACTACCGTCATAGGTCTTGGTGCCCCTGGGCAGCTGAAAGTTCGGTACTGGTGGCTCTTTCATGATCCGGGGTCCAAAACATGTTGGACCCGGTTGACCTTGACATTCAATCTGTTCCGACCTATATAGTCGTTCCAGTTTCAACCTCGCATCGTCCGGCATCAAATCCCTACCCAATCTCGACCCTATCACATGATAGTCCGGTCTCGGGTATCCCGCATTTGCCATCTCCGAATCACCGTCGTTATACCGGTTTTGCTCTTGCGGCGCACCTTTCTGTTGCACACCTCGGTCGGCACTGTGCTCTTGCCTTGGCATGTTTCACTGCTGCGGTTGTCTTGCTCCAGCTGAGTTTTGCTGCCCGGCATTGCCGTTGACAACGTTCCCTTGACCGGCATTGCCTTGGTCGTGGTTACCTCGGCCAGCTTCGCCTCGGCTCACACTCCATCGATCATCATTTTTTTGCGCTTCTTTTTCTTTCCCTGCCCGTGTCGGGTCATACGGGACAATCTGTTTGTTCCGTCTGGCCGAGGTTACCACCTCCTCTCTCCCTGGAGCACTATGAGGGGACGATGCGGCTCTAGCGGATTTCTCCGGGTTACCCACCGCCGAATGGACGATCTTGGAGGCTCCAGCTCTCTCCGGGTTTGCCCTGAGCATTTCCTCATTTTGCCTATTTGCAATCTGAACTAGCTCGTTAACCCGATCTTGCTGCCTTTGCCGGGCTTCACCCGTCAGTCCCTCTAACTCGGACGCAGCTGCATCTGCTGCTCTGAGGTTCTTGGCCAGGGTACTATACCTAGGCAGCCCCACGGACAAACAGTTTTCTGATTCCTCGATTCCAGCATCACCTTCTCTGTTCATTTCGCTCATGAGATTTCTCCCTTTGACTTTTACATTATCAACCTTGTTCGCCTTAGCATACTCACGCAGCGTCATGTTCAACGACTGCTAGGCCGCGACTATTTTCTTTGCGCCCTCTAGTATTTTCTGCCTAGTTTCTTCCAGCTCGGCCTGTGCACGAGCCGGATCTACCGCTGCTACTACAGGGTTTGCCAAGCTATCCATTGCCTCTCTCAACACGTTTTCCAGCCTCTCTAGCGGAGGACCTCTACCTTTCCTTGGTGCCTTGGGCGTCACCTCCGGATCTGGCGCCGGATCTTTGCTCGCACCCGCACCTGGCGCTGTCATCATTACCTCTGCATGGTCCGGGGAACGAGCGATACGCTCCCCGCGAGCCACAGTGAGGGGCGCTTTGCCTGCTTCGACGACGTGGCGCGGATGAACGCTAGACACGTCCACCGCAACGTAGACCTTGTGCGCGCCGAGCTTGACGAAGATGCCGTTGCGCGGGAGAGGGCACGTGCCGAAGCAGCCTGCGTTGTCGCTGACGAAGTCCCGCGCTCCAAAGCGCTGAACGAGCCCGGAGACGATGCGCTCGCCGGTGGCGATGAAGTTCCCTGTCCGGATTTTGACCCCTGCTAGCGCCGCTAGCCCCACAGTGGGCGCCAACTGTCGTGGTGGTGTCACGACAGATGCCATGTATAGGCTAAAGGTGGGGACTAATACACTCTAGGGGAATCCAGGGAGGGATAGTGAAGTGATAATCCACACAAGAGCTTGTATTGATTTACTTCCAAGGTTACAAGTGCTCCTAGAGCTGTATTGGCGTGAGGAGGAAGAAGGAGCTCTCTTACTCTCACCCACAGATCTCACCTGAAACCCTAGACCACAACAGAATTGTAGAGAGACCAACCAACCCCTTCTACAGAAGCCCTAGCCCCCCTTTTATAGGGGAGGCTCGGTTTCTGCCTAGGGCATACGTGGAGGCATATTCCTAAGAATATGCCTCCTCCCAAAGTGGTAAGCCGGCCGGGGTGCTTTTTCCCCCGCGTCACACATGCTTTAGCTACATGACCCTCTGACGGTGCCCTCATCAGCCGACACGGGCGTCGTCACGCTTGTCGGCCATGCCCCGGTGGTCCTGTCCTTGCTCGCTTCGCTCAGGCAGTGCGTACCAGGGCTCCTTTTGACCAGCGAGATTCCTTCCTTCTCCTAGAAGCTTGTTCTGACCCGGATGATGGTTCATCCGGCCACACCCTTTCCTGCATACAGGTAAAACATACACTTCCGACTTACCGCTTAAGTCGGATGAGGCCTAGTTAGGCGAACGCCCCCAGGTCCGGATTACCCCGTGATTCGGACTACCTTGAGGTGACCCGGCCAGCATCTGCTTTGGCCTTGCCGAACCTCGGCTAACTCGGCCTTTATACCCCGGCGTGACCCTACCCGGGGGTTTCCCCCCAATAGAGACGCAACTTCTTGGAAGTGAACTTCAGGAAACAAATCATCGTCTCCGCGTCCATCGGTTATCTCTCAACCGAGCCCTTTACTTATGCAATTTACATTGTGATAGCCTTCGTGCTTGACGTATTATTTCTAGCTATCACCTTATTGTTTATCTTGCTTAGCATAGGTTGTTGATGCACTTAGTGAAACTAGTGGATATAAGTTTTGGCTTGATAAATTAAAAGTTAAGTTTTATTCCACATTTATTAGAGCCTAAACCGTAATTATTTTAAAACGCCTATTCACCCCCCTCTAGGCGACGTCCATTTCCCTTTCAATTGGTATCAGAGCGAGGTTTCTCGCTTCTTTGGCTTCACCGCCTCGAGAGTAAGGATGTCTCCTAGGGGTTTAGTGCACTCTCCCACATTTACATTTGATGGCACAAATTATGATGTTTGGCGTATTCGCATGCTTAGTCGTTTCTGGCTCATTGACCCAAATATTGAGCGAATTCTAGATATGGGCTTGTCTCCTCCTAAGGAGACAAACTCTTCTCTCGAAGCTCAAGCATCTAATGTGCTTGTAAATGTTGTGATCTTTGTAGTTCTTTCCTCAATCATGCCTTTTCGGAATGCTCATGATATTTAGACCAAGCTTCAAGCAAAATATGATGTGTCCAAGCTTAATAAGGATGATTGTGTTCCCTCCACCTCTGGCCGTGATGAGTTCTCATCTTCTTCCACTACACCAACATGTGAGTTGTCACAAGGTAATGATATGGTTAGTGGTGATAGAACTTGCAATGTGGATAGTGAGCTTGGCATTCATGATTCATCATATCTATCTCATTGCAATGTTGTATCTTTGGGCATGAACACTTGTAGGACTATATGTGATTTGCACCCTAGTGTTGATTGCCCTTGCATATCATGTAGAAATGGATTGAATATATCTCATGATGATATGCTTGCTTTGCCTTGTTGCCATGATAAATGTGCTTATATTTCCTCTAGTACTTGTGTTGCTAACCATGTAGAGGAAATCGAAGAATGTGTGGGCCAAGGCAAGGTTTCTATTGGAGCTTCAAGTGTTCTCCCATCATCACCTTCTTCCAACATTCACTTATGCCTCATGGCTAAGGAATCAAAGGTAAATTCTCCTTTGGACTCCAATGAACCTCTTGATGATGTGAATGTTGACATAGATGAAGTAGATGATGATGTTGCTTCTCTAGAAGAGAAGGGGAGCTAGTCCTTCGTGCTCTACACAAAAATGAAAATGCTTGTTCCACTTTCATTGAAATATTGAACTTTGCCATTGAAAGTAAGCAACTAATTTATGAGCATGAGGACACATTTGAAAAAATGAGTAGTCTTGAGCATGAGTATGCTAATGACATTGCAAACCTAAATGAAGCTCTAGAAGAGGAACAAACCACCAAGGAATCTCTTGAGGAGACCTTTGCTCTAGAGATATCTAGAGTGAAGAAATCTCTTGATAGATAATTTGAGGTGGCAAGTGCCCTCCAAATTAGGAATGATGAACTTGAAGTTTCTTATGCCAAACTCCTTGAGGATTTTGAGCACCTCAACAATGGCTCTAGGGTCATAAAGGGGGAGCTCATCAAACTCACCGAGTCACATGAGCAACTTAAAGCCTCATACACTAAAGAGCTTTCCAAGTTGCCCACACCTCTTACTACTATTGATGATGCTTGTTCTACTAACTCTATCTCTTGTGAAGCATCTATTGTGAAGGAGAATGTTGAGCTACGTGCTCAACTTGCTTTTCTAACTAGCAACTATGGGAAATTGGAAGAGAGTCATGCTAAGCTCTCAAGCTCGCATGATGACCTTCTAGTTTCCCATGGTAGTCCAAAGTTGGCTCATGAGGCTATTTTGTCAAAGGTAACATCAAGTATGCCTCATGTGGACATTAGCACTACATCTACTCCTAGTATCATATTGCCATGTGCTAGTCCTTGTAATTCATCCACTCATGCTATTGCTATATCTTGTGATGAATTGCATACCTTGCCTTGTTGCTCTAACAACGTAGCATCTACTTCCTCTAGTATTGTTGTTGATACTAACCATGTAGAGGAAAAAAAGAAGCTCATGGCTCAAGTCAATTCTTTGAAGAATGACTTGAAGAAGTGTCATGAAGGGAAGACCACACTCAAGAACGTCTTGGGTGTGCGAAGATCCCCAAATGACAAGAGTGGGCTTGGATATAACTCCAACATCAAGAACAAGCCCACCAACTTGTTGAAGAACAAGGGCAATAAGAAGAATGGCCAAGGTCAAGTCAAGAATCCGGCCACCATTGTGTGCTTCAAGTGCAAGGAAGAAGGCCTTCATGTGAGATGTTGCCCATTGAAGAAGAAGCATCAAGGGAAGCGGCCTCAAGCTTCAACTCAAGCTCCACCTCAAGCTAGAAGAGGGCCTCTTCCCCCGACTCAAGCTCTTCCTCAAGGGGTGGCATCTTCCATGAAGAAAGACAGCAAGAGAAAAACTTGCTACATTTGCCGCGAGAAGGGGCACCTTTCTTCCTCATGCACCATAGGTAACTCCTCATCCAAGCCTATCTTGATATATGATGCATATTCTCTTGGTAAGGATGAGGTGGGCAATGTGTTTGCCAAATTTGTTGGTGCCCAAAGTGGGGTCAAGAAAAGAACCATTTGGGTCGCCAAGCCTATTGTGACTAACCTCTTAGGACCCAACTTGGTTGGGGACCAACAAGCTAAAACTTGATCAATAGGTGTTTGATGGAGGGCATTGGAGGCTTGGCTACATTATGAAGAATTGAGGGATCTTCATCATTTATTTTTGACAAGTCAAGCCAATTGGACTATCTTGCTTCTATCTTATATCCAATGTTCCTCCTTGCGGTAACATGTGCTCAACTCCTTTACATTGAAAGTTACTTGCCCCCTTGTGCATGTGTTGGTTTTGTACCATTATATGTGTTTGTACATGTTGTGCTTCCTTCATACCTATATTGTGTTGTCTAGTATATTTGTGTATGTTGGTTGACACATCATGTATTTGTGTTCTTATGTTTGAGCCTTTGTTGAATTTATTTGGTATCTTTCTTGGCTCTTGGGAGCGATTAAATGGATAATTCCATTTTGGGGGAGTGTTATGCTTGGGCATTCCACAATCCAAAAATGTGTGTACATGAGGAATAACACTTAGTGTTGACATTACATGTTTATCTTGTCTCTATGTGGTATGTCATGCTCATGAAGAATTAGAATTCCATAATGTCCATTAATCATCTCCTTTTTCATCTTTTTGCCTCTTGTCGAGATCTCCTAGGTTATCACATTATGGGGGAGTCATATGATTGGTGCATATTACAAACCTAGAAAATGTGAACATTTGAGGCAGTGCCACTTAGAATTGATATTTATTTATCTAGCTCGTTTGTGGCACATTTAGCTCAAACAAGTTCCAATTCCCTTGGATTGCTTTTATTTCTCATATTTTGGATCTTGTTTGTGAGAGTTTTTCTTGATATGTGTTTCCTCAAATTTGGACCTCCATATCCTCCTTGGAAACCATTCGCCTCAAGTAACTTTAATCTTTGATGATTGTGTGACTCTTTGGAGCTATCAAGAATCTCTCTCGAAGAGTCAAGCATAATTTTTATATCTTGTTACATGCTTCTTTGTGTGAATATGATCATGATTTCCTTGCAAACTACCTCGAGAATTTTTTTCCCATAACTCTTGTCCTTGGACAAGTGACACTCCATATATGGTAGGGTTTATTGATCATGTTCACTTTGGCCTTTGCTTTTCTTTGTCCTATCTTTGGCCAAGAAATTGTTTTCGTTTTCTCCCATTTCTTCCTTGCCTCTTGTGGATCCCTTTAGTTTATTGGTATTCCCTTGTGTTTTATTTAATGTAGGTAGTAGTGATGATCTCATTTGTGTGCATTTTGTATTCAATCGCAAAATTCTATGTAATGCACCACTCATGGGGATCTCTCCTATATTATTTAGAATACTCATGTTTATGCTTCTTAGTTTGATCCATATAGTGTTTCTTGTGCTTGGTTCCTTGATCTTTTCTTTTGGTACTTTGTGCCATCATGAAAAGTGTAGAGATTTTGGTTTATGTGTTGGAACCTTGATCTATTTGGGAGTTGGTTTTGTCTCATCCTCTTTACTTGTTTGATCTTTTAGGATGAGATAAATCCTTGAGCATTGTGTGTTTTGTGCATATTTTGTTCTTTGGCTTTTGCCTTGTTCATTTGTTGAATTTGTGTCCTTCCATGTGTTGATTTGGCTCTTTGATACAATTTGGACACCGTTTGTCGTGTCACACTCTTGTGTGCTACTTCTTGGTTTACTTGGTGTTTTAGTTCAAATTGTATCTCATTTTTGGTTCTTGAGAGTCTTGTGCATGCATATTTACTACATGTTTATATTATGGCTTGCTTGATCTCTTGATCCAATATATAGGGGAAACTCCACCAAATCCTATTGGCTAAGATGTGCATGAAATTCAATTTCATATCAATATGCTCATATTTATGTGGAGGGTCCCCTATGTATTGTAGTTGGAATAACTACTTTGGACCCAATTTGTTTGGGAACATAGTGTACTTAATTGTGTTTTAGGTACATTAGAGATATATTGGATGCTTGTCTCACCCATTAGGAAGAAGTGGTGCCTACATGTCATTTGGAGGCAAGCTAGGATGTTCAACACATTCTTATCCTCTACATCCTACCAATTATATCTCGGTAACAAGTATCTCTCTCATGCATACATATCTTGCTTCCAACCTTTTGTAGGTTGCTTGTTGGCATGAGTTTGTGTTTTTGCATATGTTGTGTTTCTTTTGTTGATTTTTAGGAGTGCTCTCTATTGCAAATGTGAGTATGGTGAGATGAGTGCATATAAGTGGGCTATACAAAATCATGATGATTCACCAATACCAAATATGTCAATCTAGCAAGTTTATTGCATATCTTTTCCTCATTCACTCTCATGTGCAATAGTGAGTATTTTGCAAAGTTGATTTTATTTTATGATTCTTCTTTCCTTTCTCCATATATTCCAACTATTCCCTTTTCCCTTGGAAATAGTTGTAATATATGTAGTGTGTTGGTGTTTTGAAGTTCATTGATGTACAATAAGATATAATTGAGCCTTTGGCCATGCTTTCAAGCAAAAATCTTATTGGTATATTATATGACTTTTTTGTTGTTCATGTGCTTTCTTGTGTATCTATTTTGTGTGTGCATGTTTCTTTGTGGACACATGTCTTTGTGATATTTTCCACCTAGAAACTTATACACATAAGAGAAGATAGAATCTTTGGTTGTTTTGGTTGTTTTTGTTTTCCTTGGAGACCACCTTTTACTTCTTGTTGATTAGTCGGTGGCTTCCAAATTTATTTGTCTATGAGTGCTTGTCCCTCTTGTTTGCATCTCCGAGCACTCATAATTTGACCTCTCTTTCCGTGTATTGTTAAATGAGTTTGTAGGAGTGAGGATTCCATGATTGTGCACTTTGTTTCCAAATACAGTTATTATAATTGGTGCATAATCCTTGGGGAGCTTCTTCAATTCACTTAAGAATGCTAATTTGCCTTTCTCTTTGTTTGAGGTTTAAATGTCTATGGGGAAGTGAGTATTCCATACTTGTGCATGATGTATTCAAATCAATGATTCTAATTTGTGCACGAAGATTTGGGAGCTTCCCTATTACATCTAAACACTCAATTGTCCATGTCATTATGTCTTGTGTTTTTCTTTTGGTATCAATTGTTGTTGTTAATTGGTATTTTTTTGGGTCTTTTGGGTTGCTCGCTTCATTTGTTGAAGCTATCTTCTCCTTCTTTTCTTTTTTCAACCTTTGGGTCCTCAATATAGTTTTACTTCCTCCAAGGATTCATCATTGGATATGTGCATATGCACACCTTTGGAGGAATTCTCACTATATTGACCATCTAGAACTTTTCACCCATTTTGGCAATCGATGCCAATGTGGGAGAATTTTTAGAGGGTTTAAGGGAAGTTGGTTTATGCTTTTGAGTTGGTTCTTAAGCATTAGCCTTGCATGCTCTTGAATCTTTGTTGTTGCTTTGCATGTTTAATATATAGAGGAAACTCAACCACCGATAATGGTTGGCAATCTATGCAATGAAATTCAAGTTCATCACACATGCATAGATTGTGGGGGAGTTTGCTCTATATATTATGGTTGTACCAACATCACATACTTGTGTAGTATTTGATGTTGGGGCAACCATTTTGTTCGTTAAATTCCATATTTAAACCCTCTCTATGGGATTGTCATCAATTACCAAAATGGGGGAGATTGAAAGGGCATGAATGCCCCCATGTGTGGTTTTGGTAATTAATGACAATCCCTATGGACTAATGTGCAAATTGAGTTTCACTTGTAGGTTTGTCCATTGGCATCGCTTGGACCATGTGTTGGTTTCAAGGATGAAAAAGAAGAAGCATCGTCCAAGGGCTTTGTGCCTATTGGAATCAAGTAGAAGAAGATCAAGTATGTCTTGAAGAAGAAGAAGAAGATGGAGTTCCTCATGGATATCTTCAAGACATCATCAAGAATTGTTGTGCAAGCTCAATATGCACCATCTTTAGAAGGTCTCATGCTTGGAGCTTGCCTCCTCGGCGTTCATGGAGTGATGAAGACAAGGACAAAGAAGAGGTTTCCCTATGGAGTATGGGGGAGCCATTCGCAAGTCTTCATCAAGCAAGAGCAAGCACGAGCAATCAAGAAAGGTGTTCCATCTTTAAGGTGACAAGATCATCTACATCATGCTCAAGTGGATGCTCAAGGCAAAGGTATGATCTTGATAGGGTTTCTATTTTACCGGTCTCTTGTAGTGTTGGGAGACCGGGTTTAGGATAGATATCCGTACTATCAAGAGGGGCTCTCGAGTGGGTGACTTGTTCGTATCTTTTGGAGAGAGCTCAAACCTTTGCATTCATAGTATCATCTTTCTTGGTTGTTGTTTGATTCTTGTCCATGTGAGGATCTAGAGCTTTTGGTTATCTTCATAACAAGCTCTAGTTAATCGAAAATGGATTTCCCTTGCATATCTTATTGCATTTTTGATCTTGCGGGTTTTATGATCTTGCACGTTTTTCTTGGATTCTACACGTCGTTATCTTTCCAACAAAATTGGTTTCATCTCGTTTGGAGTTCGGATACAAAAGTTGTGGCATTTCTGGTTCTAAAGTTTCTCTGACCGGAACTACCGGCCAGACGCCGAAAGTACCGCTCAGGCAGAAATGCCGCCGGTAGTACCGGTGTTAATACTGGCCCAACTTCCGGTGAACCCATTTTTGGTTCAGTATGCTCTGTGCCTGGTTTGCGCTATTTGACGGAACTTCGGTCGGAATCTGGGGCGGTTGTACCGGCCCAGGCGGTAGTACCAGCCGGCCTCGTTTTTGTGTTCGTTTGCACCGTGTTTTTGGACCGTTGGCTGAGTGCCACCGGTAGTACCAGCCACCCATCGATACTACCGGCCGTGCGTGATTCTATGGGTAACGGGCAGATCGGGGAGCCCTTTAAAAGGAGCTCCCCTTTCCCCTTCGGCCCCAACTCGTTTTTCTTTGTTCTTGCTCTCTCTCTCTCCTCCATTGTTGACCTTGAAGAACTTGCCCTCTCCCCTTCTCCCTCCTATGATTTTTGCATCTTTTTGAGGGATTTGAGAGAGGAGATCTAGATCTACAAGCCCCACCAAGCAAAATCCCTTCCTTGTGGAGGAATCCTTGGGATCTAGATCTTGGAGAGTTTTGTGTTCTGCTCTTTTGTTCTTCCTCCCTTATTCCCCCAATAGCTTTTGTAGCTTTGGTGGAATTTGAGAGAGAAGGACTTGCCTCTTGCATTTGGTGCATAGGTTTGAGTTCTTCTCGGAGATTCGGCGAGTTCAAGCCCTTGGACTTGTTTCTCTTGGGTTCTTGGAACTCTAGACAGTTGTGTGGTTCGATTGTTGACCTTTTGTGGTTTTGTAGCCTTTTGTGGCCTTGTTTCCTTTTGTGGCTTTGTAGCCTTTGTGGTATTGTTGTTGGGAGCCTCCAATTGAGTTGTGGAGATTTCCCCAATCTTGTACGGGTTCGGTGACCGCCCTCAAGTGTCCCATAGTGGAACGTGAGTAGGCCTTTGTGGCGAGCTCATGGGAGAATAGGGTGAGCCTTTTGTGGCGTCGGTGAGTTGTGTGGCTTCGCATCCTTGGTGAGTCCTTGTGTGGCGTTGGGTGAGCATCGAGCCACCACACCTCGAGGTGAGCCATTTGTGGGGTTCGAAGCACATTGCCCCCCCCCCCCCCGCTCCTCTCCAACAGAGACGTAGCTTCTTGGAAGTGAACTTCTAGAAACAAATCATCGTCTCCGTGTCCATCGGTTATCTCTCAACCGAGCCCTTTACTTATGCAATTTACATTGTGATAGCGTTCGTGCTTGACGTATTATTTCTAGCTATCACCTTGTTGTTTATCTTGCTTAGCATAGGTTGTTGGTGCACTTAGTGAAACTAGTGCATATAGGTTTTGGCTTGCTAAATTAAACGTTAAGTTTTATTCCGCATTTATTAGAGACCAAACCGTAATTATTTTAAAACGCCTATTCACCCTCCCTCTGGGCGAGGTCCATTTCCCTTTCACATGTGGTTTAGGAAAAGAACAAACATGCAATGACTCTAGTAGTGGTTTAGGAAAGAAACACACATGCAATTACTCTAGTGGATCCATGTGGTTTGGGAAAAGAACACACATGCAATGACTCTAGTGGTGGTTTAGGAAAAGAAGACACATGCAATAACTCTGGTGTATCCATGTGATTTAGGAAAGGAACACACATGCAATGACTCTAGTGGATCCATCTAGTTTAGGGAAATAACACACATGCAATGAATCCAGTGGTGGTTTAGGAAAATAACAAACATGCAATGACTGGTGGATCCATGTAGTTTAGGAAAGGAAGACACCTGTAATGACCCTAATTGCGGTTTAGGAAAATAAGACACATGCAATGACTCTGGTGGATCCATGTGGTTTGGAAAGGAATACACATGCAATGACTCTAGAGGTGGTTTAGGAAAATAAGACACATGCAATGACTCTGGTGGTGGTTTAGGAAAAGAAAACACATGCAATGACTCTGGTGGATCCATGTGGTTTAGGAAAGGAATACACATGCAATGACTCTATTGGATTATTGTGGTTTAGGAAAAGAAGACACATGCAATGACTCTAGTGGAGCCATGTGGCTTAGGAAAATAAGACACATGTAGTGACTCTACTGGTGGTTTAGGAAAGGAACACGGATGCAATGACTCTACTAGATCCATGTGGTTTAGGAAAAGAACACGCATGCAATGACTCTAAGGGATAAATGTGTTTTAGGAAAAGAAGACACATGCAATGACTCTAGTGTATCCGTGTGGTTTAGGAAAAGAACACACATGCAATGACTCTAGTGGTGGTTTAGGAAAAGAACATACATGCAATGACTCTGGTGAATCCATGTGGTTTAGGAAAGGAACAGACATGCAATAACTCTAGTGGCAGTTTAGGAAAAGAAGACACATGTAATGACTCTGGTGGTGGTTTAGGAAAATAGCACACATGCAATGATTCCGGTGGATCCATGTGGTTTAGGAAAACACACATGCAATGACTCTAGTGGTTGTTTAGGAAAACAAGACACATGCAATGACTCTGGTGGATCCATGTGACTTTGGAAAAAGGAACACTCTTGCAATGACTCTGGTGGATCCATGTGGTTTAGGAAAGGAACACACATGCAGTGACTTTGGTGGTGGTTTAGGAAAAGAACACACATGTAATGACTCTTGTAGTTTAGGAAAGGAACACACATGCAATGTCTCTGGTGGATCAATGTGGTTTTGGAAAGGAACACACATGCAATGACTCTGGTGGATCCACGTGGTTTAGGAAAATAACACACATGCAATGACTCTTGTGGTGGTTTAGTAAAAGAACACACATGCAACGACTCTGGTGGATCAATGTGGTTTAGGAAAACAAGACACATGCAATGACTCTGGTGGATCCATGTGGTTTAGGAAAGGAAGACACATGCAATGACTCTGGTGGATCCATGTGGTTTAGGAATAGAAGACACATGTAATGACTCTCGTGGATCCATGTGGTTTAGGAAAGGAACACACATGCAATGACTCTAGTGGATCCATGTGGTTTAGGAAAAGTAACACACATGAAATGACTTTAGTGGTGGTTTAGGAAAGTAACACACATGTAATGACTCTAGGGGTGGTTTAGGAAAAGAACACACATGCAATGACTCTGGTGGATCAATGTGGTTTAGGAAAAGAAGACACATGCAATGACTCTGGTGGATCCATGTGGTTTAGGAAAGGAAGACACATGTAATGACTCTGGTGGATCCATGTGGTTTAGGAACAGAAGACACATGTAACGACTCTGGTGGATCCATGTGGTTTAGGAAAGGAACACACATGCAATGACTCTAGTGGATCCATGTGGTTTAGGAAAAGTAACACACATGCAATGACTTTAGTGGTGGTTTAGGAAAGTAACACACATGCAATGACTCTAGGGTGGTCTAGGAAAAGAACACACATCCAGTGACTCTGGTGGATCCATGCGGTTTAGGAAAAGAAGACACATCCAATTACTCGGGTGGATCCATGTGGTTTAGTCAAAGAACAGTGATGCAATGATTTTGGTGGATCCATCTGGTTTAGGAAAATAACACACATGCAATGACTCTGGTGGATCCACGTGGTTAAGGAAAGGAACACACATGCAATGACTCTAGTCGATCCATGTGGTTTAGGGAAATAACACACATGCAATGAATCTAGTGGTGGTTTAGGAAAATAATAAACATGCAATGACTCTGGTGGATCCATGTGGTTTAGGAAAGGAAGACACCTGCAATGACTCTAGTGGCGGTTTAGGAAAAGAAGACACATGCAATGACTCTAGTCGCTCCATGTGGTTTTGGAAAGGAACACACATGCAATGACTCTGGTGGATCCATGTGGTTTAGGAAAAGTAACACACATGAAATGACTTTAGTGGTGGTTTAGGAAAGTAACACACATGTAATGACTCTAGTGGTGGTTTAGGAAAAGAAGACACATGCAATTACTCTCATGGTGGTTTAGGAAAAGAACACACATGTAATGACTCTGATGGTTTAGGAAAGGAACACACATGCAATGTCTCTGGTGGATCAATGTGGTTTTGGAAAGGAACACACATGCAATGACTCTGGTGGATCCACGTGGTTTAGGAAAATAACACACATGCAATGAGTCTAGTGGTGGTTTAGGAAAAGAACACACATGCAACGACTCTGGTGGATCAACGTGGTTTAGGAAAAGAAGACACATGCAATGACTCTGGTGGATCCATGTGGTTTAGGAAAGGAAGACACATGCAATGACTTTGGTGGATCCATGTGGTTTAGCAATAGAAGACACATGTAATGACTCTGGTGAATCCATGTGGTTTAGGAAAGGAACACACATGCAATGACTCTAGTGGATCCATGTGGTTTAGGAAAAGTAACACACATGAAATGAATTTAGTGGTGGTTTAGGAAAGTAACACACATGTAATGACTCTAGTGGTGGTTTAGGAAAAGAACACACATGCAATGACTCTGGTGGATCAATGTGGTTAAGGAAAAGAAGACACATGCAATGACTCTGGTGGATCCATGTGGTTTAGGAAATGAAGACACATGTAATGACTCTGGTGGATCCATGTGGTTTAGGAATAGAAGACACATGTAATGACTCTGGTGGATCCATGTGGTTTAGGAAAGGAACACACATGCAATGACTCTAGTGGATCCATGTGGTTTAGGAAAAGTAACACACATGCAATGACTTTAGTGGTGGTTTAGGAAAGTAACACACATGCAATGACTCTAGGGTGGTTTAGGAAAAGAACACACAACCAGTGACTCTGGTGGATCCATGTGGTTTAGGAAAAGAAGACACATCCAATTACTTGGCTGGATCCATGTGGTTTAGTCAAACAACAGTCATGCAATGACTATGGTGGATTCATCTGGTTTAGGAAAATAACACACATGCAATGATTCTGGTGGATCCATGTGGTTAAGGAAAGGAACACACATGCAATGACTCTAGTCGATCCATGTGGTTTAGGGAAATAACACACATGCAATGAATCTAGTGGTGGTTTAGGAAAATAACAAACATGCAATGACTCTGGTGGATCCATGTGGTTTAGGAAAGGAAGACACATGCAAAAACTCTAGTGGCGGTTTAGGAAAAGAAGACACATGCAATGACTCTGGTGGCTCCATGTGGTTCTGGAAAGGAACACACATGCAATGACTCTGGTGGATCCATGTGGTTTAGGAAAGGAACACACAAGCAATGACTCTAGTGGTGGTTTAGGAAAATAAGACACATGCAATGACTCTAGTGGATCCATGTGGTTCAGGAAAGGAACACGCATACAATGACTCTGGTGGATGCATGTCGTTTTGGAAAGGAACACACATGCAATGACTCTGGTGGATCCAACTGGTTTAGGAAAAGAACACACATGCAATGACTATAGTGGTGGTTTACGAAAAGAACACACATGCAATGACTCTAGTGGATTAATGCGGTTTAGGAAAGGAACACACATGCAATGACTCTGATTGATCCATGTGGTTACGGAAAAGAAGACACAATCAATGACTCTAGTGGTTCCATGTGGTTTAGGAAAATAAGACACATGCAATGACTCTAGTGGTAGCATGTGGTTTAGGAAAAGAACACGCATGTAATGACTCTAGTGGATCATTTTGGTTTAGGAAAAGAAGACACATGCAATGACTCTAGTGGATCCATGTGGTTTAGGAAAATAACACACATGCAATGACTCAAGTGGTGGTTTAGGAAAGGAACACACATGTAATGACTCAAATGGATCCATGTGGTTTAGGAAAAGAACATGCATGCAATGACTCTAGTGGATCATTATGGTTTAGGGAAAGAAGACACATTAAGTGACTCTAATGGATCCATGTGGTTTAGTAAAAGAACAAACATGCAATGACTCTAGTAGTGGTTTAGGAAAGGAAGACACATGCAATTACTCTAGTGGATCCATGTGGTTTGGGAAAAGAACACACATGCAATGACTCTAGTGGTGGTTTAGGAAAAGAAGACACATGAAATGACTCATGTGGATCCATGTGGTTTAGGAAAGGAACACACATGCAATGACTCTAGTGGATCCATGTAGTCTGGGGGGCCCCCGGATTAATCCTCCGAGAATCCCTATTATGCATACACCATGATCCCATGAGCAGTTAGTCGCGGCACATAACCGACAAGTATCAAAGTAAACATCCATTACTTAAGCGGGTACATGTCATACCTTACATGCCATTATGGCTACATCAATAATCATTAGCGGAACTTCATCACGTGTAGAGCCCGAGCCATGCCTTAACCTACAGGTAAGTGACTGGGAGAACGTCCTAGCTCGCATAGTCGTCATTGTAACCTTCTTCTCGAGATTTGACCAAGTTAATAGCCAGGGACAATGCCAGTGAGTACTTTGAATGTACTTGCAAACCACCTTAAGAGAATAATAATAACAAGAGGATATGCAATATGGATGTGGTAGTAGGAGGGCTCCAAGAGAGGTTCTTTTCTCAAATAGTTTCTCTTATAGATATAGCATCTACATATCATTCTTGAAAACTTTTATAGAACATTTTGTAAACCTTTTTTTATAAGTTTTGGAAAACATTAGGATTGGGTCACTCATTTGTTTATTCCTTCAGGTCATCCCATGACCAAACTCCTTTCCTTCCTTTCCGACCATCCCATGGTCAAAACATTTCCAAAGCCATTGTTTTTCTGAAATTCCTTTTAAAATCAAAACCAGCACCGCTCTATAGCAACCTTCCCAATCGTCGATGAACGTGGACACAGCTATTCGAATAGATTTACACTCTGCAGAGGTTGTACACTTTACCCACACCATCCGGGTACCCCACCCTGATCTACACTGATCGTTGGTCGAGTAACCGATCAAGACTCTCCGGATGCCCACTCTAGTATAAGTTCCTACCCTATGAGTGTTTTCCCCTCAACATCAGGACGCCCTATATAGTTCCCCAGCCAACCAGAGTGCTTTTTGCACTGCACAAAGTGTGCGCTTTCAGTGAGGGGATCATAGTAATGTGTGGAGGCCCATAGAGCCTTCGTTCCTTCTCCAGGTCGATGTCCCACATGGACCCTTACAGGAGAAGGCCCACCCTCCAGGATTTTAAATGCCCTATAGTAGTTGTAGGCAGCTTATACCAGAGTAAACAAACATCAAGCCCAGCCCTATCCCATTCCAGAGTAATGTGGTTGCACGGGTTAATTGTTCTAGCAAAACTATAAAGAACCGGGTGCGTTTTTACAATCCATTTTCCTCCATCTTTCCTTCAGTATTATTTAAAACAAAACCTTTTTATTTTCTCAAACTTCTCTTGGTAGGTCAAACCTCACCAAGGTTTTGCCATAAACATTCTGTAACAGTTTTTCGTGGGTCTTCCCATCCTCTAGTTTTTCTTCGGCTAAAATGGGGTCTCCAACGGGGTATGTTGTTATACACCAACTATCATACTAGGGACCAGTAGGTGTCATCAAGGGGGTTGTACTTAATAGTAAAAAAGTGTAATGGTTTGGAGGAGCCAATCCACTACCAGATATAGATCATCATAGTATAAAACAATGCAGTTTCATAAAAAGTAGGTAAAACATGCATAAGTAAAATAGTAGGACAAGACTTATGAGAAAGAAGGTGACTTGCCTTTGACCAGCGAGATGTTCCTATGCTTCTTCTTTAGATAACTAGAATATCAAGAATACACAACTATATAACAATAATAAATGATTGCTTCCTTCTTTTCGGCGTCACACAAACGCAATTATCGCCGTTATCGAGCAAACATGCAAACAAACAAATGGCACAATAAATACAAGCATACCGCCATCAATACATACAACAAAAAAAGATACAACACACGATTTACTTCAGTAGGTTTTGAGTAGTTGGGTTCAGGGCAAGTGGAATTACTTGGAAAGCATTTGTGGAGCTTTATATATGATTTATGTGGCATATATCATTTAAACATGGAGTTTCAGGACAAGGCTTGATTCTATAGATGTCATTATACCAAAATTATATCACCAGATAGGTAATGATAATATGAAGCCAATGAAAGTGGTTTCACTATTTTACCAATTTTCATTGGTTTATAATGAATTTTCTAGTGGGAAAACTCTAGTTTTAGGAGATAATTACCCAAGAGAGTTCGGTGAGTCAAAAAATTATTTCCTCAGGTGGTTGTGTAGGGCTTGATTTAATGATTCACTAAGAGTTGGAATCATGTCAAAATAATTAGCAGAATGCCCTCAGGAATTTCCCAAATTCTGTTCTATAGTTATTTTGTCTTTTTCACCAGTTTAATTCTACAGAAGCTTTCGATATGATTCCAACGACACATGTTAGGTAATTTGAGTACCTTCCTGAATAAATTGGAATCAGTATTTTTAGGTACACAGAACTACTAGGGTGATTTATTTAGTGAAACTACCCTAGACAAAGATGTTTAATTCACCAAAATTAAACAGAGCCTCAAAAAAATTTATCTCCTGGATTTTGATAGTACTGAGTGTACCACATAATAGAGAGTTGAAATGAGGTCAAATGAACCCATTTTTTGGCCTAGGGAATTTTCTAAAGTCTAATCTGAATAGATTTTGGTTATTTTTATTTATGTGGGTATACAGTGAGTTTTGGCATGGGGCTAAGGCTAATGGGTAGGCATATTTAATACCTATAAGAGAGAGTTGGTTTCAATCCAGTAGGTTGAGTGTAACTCCCTACAGATTTTATTCTTTGGAAAAGACTATGTTTTCGTATTTTAATTTCCAGGAAATAACTAAAAGAGATAAGGACTTGAGACTAGATCTGCATGATAGACAAAACATGTGTTTACATGTGTAAAAATGAATCTGGGCACGTTAAGATATTTTGCATTTTGTTTTCAATTTAAAACCAACCAGTATATTTCAGGTTTGGATTTTAAACAGAAAAGAAAAGGGGGTACAGGTGGATGGGTCGTGATCTGAGTTGATCTGGTCCGCACCGCGGACACACCGGCCCAACTCGGCACTAGGCGCGCGAGATGGCGAGTTTGAAGGCTGCTAGGTGGGCCTCGGCTGTCATAGGATGCGGGCGGTGAAGAGGTACCGAGGCGCTTGAGCCGTCCGATTAGAGGGCGGATTGACGACGCCAAGTCATCGTCCTCCTTTTCTCTAGGGTGGCAGGGAGCTAACCCTAGCTGGGGAGAGAATCGGCACAGGGGCTCACCAGAGGGGCGGGTAGGCACAGGGAGGTGGCGGAGGTGTAGCGGTGCTCGACGGTGACTCCGAAGAGGGGCGTCACAGTGGGTTTTTCTTCTGGAAGGGTGCTCGCGTAGGTACCACGACGACGCCATCCTTCGGAGTTCGCCAGGGTTGCTCCCAGGGACGCTACATGTTGAAAATAAGGGCATGGTCAGCTACAGAAGAGCAAGGGGAGTTCGAGGGAGTGACATGCAGAGAGAGAAGAGCAAGAGAGGGAGAGTTATGCTCTATTCTTGAGAAATGGCCGAAGGACCATTCTTTTCTTCTCTCGGGTAAGGGAAGGCAGGGGAGGAGGGAGTGGAGTACAGGGGAGGTGAGAGAGGAGGAGTGGGGGAAAATGAGCCAGGAAGGGGGTGTTGGGGTGGCCTGTGGGTTTATAAACCCAAGTGGGGGTGGTGTTTGATGGACTAGGTCCATTTTGAGCATGGAGGAGGGTGTTGCTCGAGGATTGGTCGATCTGGGCGGTAGTGAGGAGGGTGTGGGGTCTAGGCCACAACCAGAGAGGGGCTTAGGGGGTGATGCATCTCTTGTGGTAATAAAGGTTGAGATACCCTTTTATGCCAAGATCTTCTCCTCTCCTTCTTTTAAGCACAAAAGCCAAAAAGGAGGGCTACAGTGATCGTGCTACAGTACAACACGATCAGTGGGGGTGTATTAGTGCTATGGTGGTGGATGGTGGAGGTTTGGTGGGCTTTGAAAGTACCTATTTGAATAACTTCAATTGTTGGGCAAATAGATGGTTGTTAGGCAAGTCTAAGGAATTTTCTTTGTCAGGAGGGGGAAACGGTACTTTTGGATATATTATGTCAAGGTACCTTTCTATGAATTAACTGAGATTTATTGGATGATTTTTAGTCCACTTTATATCATATATTCAAAAATTGTAGGCGTGGTTTATAGAAGCTCATTTCATATCTTTACATTAAACAAGGGTGTTTTTTGATGTGATATTGTTCCAAATACCATATCACATATTGGGGAATTTTCTTGGAATTTATTTAGAAGGAAGAGTATTTTTAAGGATTTATTTCTTGTTTCTGCCATTTAAGAAAAGGGGCAAAACGAAATAATAAAGAATCTCAAAAATATTTATTTTTGAGGTGGGAAGATAGGGTATGATAAGTAGGCCTCAAATGTGCTTAAAGTTGACAAGTGATTTGGAGAAAAACAAACTTGCCTTTATAGACAAGTTTTCTAGGAGTTTGCCAAGTATGGAAATTTAAATAGTTTTAGGTTTCAATAATCATGGAAATTATTTGGTAAATTATTATATCCAAGGTGGATGATGTAAACTTGAGGTATCCATCATTTTCAACCTTGAGGTTTTCAAAACAAGATGGATTTTAGACGAGAACAAGGATTAGAGGATCTAGGGCGTTGATATTTTTATACCACATAAGCAAGGTTGGATTAGTGAGCTTAGAGCTCACCCTGATGCAAGGGATAAATGGATAGTTAGACCAATATATATATATATATGATCATGTCAGAAGTATTTTGGCTTGGTTACATTTGAGGTGGTCTGGAAGTGACGGCAAACTTTGTTGAAAATAAGGCTGCCATACGAGATGAGTCATGATGCCTTATAAACCATGTGGGTTTAAGAAGCACTTATCTTCAATGGAAACAAGGATAGTGTGGATTGATAGACCATGGTTAGTATACCATAACCATGCAAGGAGTTGGTCAAGGGGAGGTAGCATATGGATGTGGGCTCCAGCCAAAGTGGGCAAGATGATAAGATTCGCAGAAAAGATTATTACCTTGACTACAAAACCATCAAGAATGAGTGGATACCAGAATGGTTTAGCCAAGGGAAAGAGTTGTCTTTGGTAGTACACATAATGTACTACAATATGGTTCAAGTGCATCACTAATAATGCACAAGGGTTGAGAAGGAGAGGCATTCAAAGAAGTGATGTTGAAACAATTTCTAGAGAGGATGTTTTTGATGGGTTGCAAGGTACCAAAGCATCATAAAGTGGATGATGTTGAAGTGTATATTGAGTAGGACAGATCCATGCTTGATATTGGTCTTCATTGACTTGGAAGCTTCTAGGATGGATCACTTCAGAATTGATCTAGTTAAGGGTTTTAGATGATCACCTAGTGACTAGAGATCAGATCCAGCTCGGTTAACTTGTTTAGGGTTGACACTCTTGGAATAGATAGATGCTATACGATGAGCTCCTAGGGTAGCTCATACTAATCCCTAAGAAAACATGTCAGACAACAGATCAAAGAAATTCATGAGACATCAAATCAAGGCAATTCATTTTAACAAGCAACTCAAGCCATTACTAGAGTTACCATAAAGCCTAGCTTGACGTAAGGATAGGTATTTTAAAATTTTGGAGTTTGAATGAGGTGAGAGTCCTTGGTATCTCTACCAACAGTAGAAATCAAAAGCTTTATAAAAGGTTTTAGAGAAACCTAGAGGTAAGAGTATTTTGAAGGTTCTATCTTTGAACACATAGGGAGATTATATCATATAGATCTCCATAATTTTTTCAATAGAAGCTACTAAAAGGTTTTAGGTTGTAAATGTATATTGGCTCAGGTTTTTGAAATGCTAGAACATTTGAGAATATGAAATATAAGCCAAGATAGTTTTGTTAAATAGCTTTTGCCAACTGAGGGTGAGGTAAGGAGTATATCATCTAATACACAGTCAGAGGCATAAACACTAACCAACAAGTAAGTAAACACTGCATGACTTAAGAAGGAAAACGTTTTTGTCCCCCTGATTTTTGCATTCTGGACGACTAATCAGGGTTGCTGAAATTGGGATGTTCCATAGTTTAGGAAAAGTAGACACATGGAATGAATCTAGTGGTGGTTTAGGAAAATAAGACACATGCAATGACTCAGGTGGATCCATGTGGTTTTGCAAAGGAACACACATGCAATGACTCTGGTGGTGGTTTAGGAAAAGAATACACATGCAATGACTCTGGTGATGGTTTAGGAAAATAACACACATGCAATGACTCTGGTGGATCCATGTGGTTTAGGAAAGGAACACACATGCAATGACTCTAGTTGTGGTTTAGGAAATGAAGACACATGCAATGACTCTGGTGGATCCATGTGGTTTTGGAAAGGAACACCCATGCAATGACTCTAGTGGATCCATGTGGTTTAGGAAAGGAACACACATGCAATGACTCTGGTGGTGGTTTAGATAAAAGAACACACATGCAATGACTCTGGTGGATCCATGTGGTTTAGGAAAGGAACACACATACAATGACTCTGGTGGATGCATGTGGTTTCAGAAAGGAACACACATCCAATGACTCTAGTGGATGCATGTGGTTTAGGAAAGGAACACACATGCAATGACTCTGGTAGATGCATGTGGTTTAGGAAAGGAACACACATGCAATGACTCTGGTGGATCCATGTGGTTTAGGAAAAGAACATACATGTAATGACTCTGGTGGTGGTTTACGAAAGGAACACACATGCAATGACTCTGGTGGTGGTTTACGAAAGGAACACACATGCAATGACTCTAGTGGATCAATGTGGATTAAGAAAGGAACACACATGCAATGACTCTGGTTGATCCAAGTGGTTTAGGAAAAGAAGACACACGCAATGACTCTGGTGGATCCATGTGGTTTAGGAAAATAAGACACATGCAATGACTCTAGTGGTAGCATGTGGTTTAGGAAAAGAACACACATGCAATTACTCTAGTGGATGATTATAGTTTAGTAAAATAAGACACATGCAATGACTCTAGTGAATACATGTGGTTTAGGAAAATAACACACATGCAATGACTCTAGTGGTGGTTTAGGAAAGAAACATGCATGCAATGACTCTAATGGATCCATGTGGTTTAGGAAAACAACACACATGCAATGACTCTAGTGGATCATTATGGTTTAGGAAAAGAAGACACATGCAGTGACTCTAGTAGATCCATGTGGTTTAGGAAAAGAACGAACATGCAATGACTCTAGTGGTGGTTTAGGAAAGGAGGACACATGCAATGATTCTGGTGGATCCATGTGGTTTAGGAAAGGAACACACATGCAATGACTCTAGTAGTGTTTTAGGAAAAGAAGACACATGCAATGACTCTGGTGGTGGTTTAGGAAAATAAAACACATGCAATGACTCTTGTGGATCCATGTGGTTTAGGAAAGGAACACACATGCAATCACTCTATTGGTGGTTTAGGAAAAAAAGACACATCCAATGACTATGGTAGATCCACGTGGTTTTGGAAAGGAACACAAATGAAATAACTCTTGTGGATCCATGTAGTTTAGGAAACGAATACACATGCAATGACTCTACTGGTGGTTTAGCAAAAGACGACACATGCTATGACTCTTGTTGTGGTTTGGAAAAGAACACACATGCAATGACTCTGGTGGATCCATGTGGTATAGGAAAGGAACACACATCCAATGACTCTGGAGGATCCATGTGGTTTTGGAAAGGAGAACACATGCAATGACTCTGGTGGATCCATGTGGTTTAGGAAAAGAAGACACATGCAATGACTCTGGTGGTGGTTTAGGAAACGAACACACATGCATTGACACTAGTGCATCTGTGTAGTTTAGGAAAAGAACATACATGCAATGACTCTGGTGGATCCATGTAGTTTAGGAAAGGAACACACATGCAATGACTCTAGTGGATCCATGTGGTTTAGCAAAAGAGCACGCATGCAATGACTCTAGTGGATCATTGTGGTTGAGGAAAATAACACACATGCAATGAATCTAGTGGTGGTTTAGGAAAGGAAAACACATGCAATTACTCTAGTGGATCTATTTGTTTTAGGAAAAGAACACACATGCAATGACTCTAGTGGATCAATGTGGTTTAGGAAAGGAACACACATGCAATGACTCTAGTGGTGGTTTAGGAAATAAAGACACATGCAATGACTCCGGTGGATCCATGTGGTTTTGGAAAGGAACACACATGCAATGACTCTGGTGGATCCATGTGGTTTAGGAAAGGAACACACATGCAATGAACCTAGTGGTGGTTTAGGAAAATAAGACACATGCAATAAATCTATTGGATCGATGTGGTTTTGGAAAGGAACACACATGCAATGACTCTGGTGGCGGTTTAGGAAAACAATACACATGCAATGACTCTGGTGGTGGTTTAGGAAAAGAACACACATGCAATGACTCTGGTGGATCCATGTGGTATAGGAAAGGAACACACATGCAATGACTTTCATGGATCCATTTGGTTTAGGAAAAGAACATGCGTGCAATGACTCTAGTGGACCATTTTGGTTTAGGAAATGAAGACACATGCAGTGACTCTAGTGGATCCATGTGGTTTAGGAAAAGAACAAACATGTAATGACTCTAGTGCTTGTTTAGGAAAGGAATACACATGCAATTACTCTAGTGGATCCACGTGGTTTGGGAAAAGAAGACACACGTAATGACTCTAGTGGTGGTTTAGGAAAAAAGACACATGCAATGAATTTGGTGGATCCATGTGGTTTACGAAAGGGACACACATTCAATTACTCTAGTGGATCCATGTAGTTTAGGAAAAAAAGACATATGGAATGAATCTAGTGGTGGTTTAGGAAAAGAAGACACATGCAATGACTCTGGTGGATCCATGAGGTTTTGGAAAGGAACACACATGCAATGACTCTGGTGGCGGTTTAGGAAAAGAATACACATGCAATGACTCTATAGATGGTTTAGGAAAAGAACACACATGCAATTGCTCTGGTGGATCCATGTGGTTTAGGAAAGGAACACACATGCAACGACTCTAGTGGTGGTTTAGGAAATGAAGACACATACAATGACTCTGGCGGATCCGTGTGGTTTTGGAAAGTAACACACATGCAATGACTCTGGTGGATCCATGTGGTTTAGTAAAGTAACACACATGCAATGACTCTAGTGGTGGTTTAGGAAAACAAGACACATGCAATGACTCTGGTGGATGCATGTGGTTTAGGAAAGGAACACACATGCAATAAATCTGGTGGATGCATGTGGTTTTGGAAAGGAACACACATGCAATGACTCTGGTTGATCCATGTGGTTTAGGAAAACAAGACACATGCAATGACTCTAGTGGATACATGTGGTTTAGGAAAATAAGACACATGCAATGACTCTGGTGGTAGCATGTGGTTTAGGAAAAGAACACACATGCAATGACTCTAGTGGATCATTATGCTTTAGGAAAATAAGACACATGCAATGTGTAACATCCCAATTTCTGCAACCCTGATTAGTTGTCTAGAATGCAAAAATCAGGGGGAACAAAAACTTCTTCTTGTTCATTGGTGCAGTGTTTGCTTGTTGTTTGTTTGTGCTTGTGCATGTGAGTGTATACCATATGATACTCCTTACCTCACCATCAGTTGACAAAAGATATTTAACAAAACTATCCTGGTTCACTTTACATGTTCTTAAATGCTCTGGAATTTCAAAAACATGAACCAAGATGCTTGTGTAACCAAAAATAGTTTAGTAGCTTCCATTAACAAAACTATGGGGAGCTATAACCTCCTTATGCTTTCAAGACAGAACCTTCAACTACTCTTACCTCTAGGATGTCCAAACATTTTATTAAGATTTTGAATTCTGCTCTTGGTAGAGATGCCAAGGACTCTCATCTTATTCAAACTCCAACCTCTTGAAAATGTCCCAACCTTACCTCAAGCTAGGCTTGATGGTAACCCCAGTAGGCGATTGCTTAGTTTATAAGATGAATTGCCTTGATCTGCTGTTTGATGAATTTCCTTGATCTACTGCTTGGTTTGTCTGCTTAGGAGATAATATGAGCTACTCTAGGAGATCATCACTAGGATCAAGATGTTTCCAAATCATCACACCCTAAGCAAGAATACAAATCTGGATCTGATCTCTAGCTACTATGTGATCATCTAAAACCCCTAACTAGACCCCTTCTGAAGTGATCCCTTCTAGAAGCTCCAAGTCAATGAAGACCAATATCAAGCATGGATCTATTCTACCCAGTCAACATCCACTTGATGATGACTTGGAACCTTCCAACCAAACAAAAACATCCATTCTGGTATTCTAGTCAAAACCACCAAATCTGCCAAAATTGGCTAAGTCTGGAAAAAAGGTTGTCAAGATCCCATCTTTGGATCTCCATCATTCCCAACCCTTGTGCATTTTTGAAAATGCATTTGAACCATCTTTCTAACCATGCTAAGGAATACCAAGGACCACTCTTGCCATTGTTTAGATCATCCTCCAACCCACTTGTTCTTGATGGTTTTGCAGGCAAGAAAAAAACTATTCCTGCAAATATAGTCAACATGCCTACTTTGATAGAAGCTCACACCATCATCCAATCTTCTACTGACCAAATCTTTTCATGGTTGTGATCTACTCATATAGTTCTATCAACATCTACTTCACTTGATCCAAGTGGCTCTCTGTGCTTCTTAAACCCACATGGTTTATAAGGCATCATGACTCATCTGGTATGGCAGCCTTATTTTCAACAAAGTTTGCCATCACTTCCAGACCACGTCAAATGTAACCAATAAAAACTCCTTCTTCCATGATAATCTATATGACTTGGTATACCTATCCATCAATCCCTTGCATCAAGGTGAGCTCTGAGCTCTATGATCTAACAAGGTTTTGGTGGTATGAAAGTAACTTCACCCTAGATCCTCAACTCCTTGTTTTTCCATCTAATTCAAGTTGGATTTCCAATTCCCAAGGTTGCAAATGCTTTATACACCTTGTATACATCATCTACCTTGATTATCAAGATTTATCAAACATTATCCATAATTATTATGGCTCAAAAACTATTTAATTCATTTAAGGGGCAAAACCTCCAAAACTCCTTCCATAAAGGAAAGTTTGGTTGTTGCTAAAACACTTCCCTAAATTTAAGCACAATTGAGTCTTATATATCATACCCTATCATACCACTTAAAAAATAAATATTTTTGAAGAGTTTCAATAATTCCTTTTGCCTATTTTCTTAAATGGCAGAAATGGAATAATAATTGTTTTAAATACTTTTATTCATCAATAAATCTTGAGAATATTCCTCAAAGTATGGATTCATATTTAGACTCATCTCACATCAAAAACCAACTGTTTCCAATGTAAATTTATCAAATGAGCTCCAATACTTCACTTTTGTAGTTTTTGAATAAATGGATTTAAGTGGACTTCTAATCTTCTAAAAAGTCCCAAATAATTACAAGGCATGTATCTTGGTCACACCTATCTACCATGCACCCTTGTTCCAGCGTGCCAGGATCAAACCCTTAAACTTGCTTCACAATCACCTCTTTTGTCAATATTGAGATTTTGCAAACTCAAGCCTCTAAACCAACCCAACCACCACCAAACTAGTTAACCAAGCTTGCACAAGACATCTCTCACTCCCCTGGTAGAAATTACTATAGAACTACCCTCTTGGGTCCCATGTGCTTGTGAAGAGTGAGAGAGAGAGAAAGATATTACACTTATTGCAAATCTTGGTATTAAAAGGGGCAGCATCCACCACACTCCCTCCCTATCTCCCTGCTTGACTCAGAGACCCACCACACTCTCTCCACCGCCCCTGCTGCCCTATCCCTAGCCACCACCTCCCCTCCAAACCCCTCCATGCACCAAGCTCACCATGGACCTCTCCATTCGGTTTAATGGACTGGAGGCTAGCACAACTCTCCCCTCTGCTCTCAGACCACCCCTACCCTATCCCCTTACCCCTCTCAAGCTCCAGATCCAGATCCCGAGCTCCCCATCCCCATGGAGGAGAATAAGTTGTAACATCCCAAATTTTTCATTTGAAAATCATCATCATTGCATTCAAATAATCATGGCATGTACTTCTTTGCATTAGATTTTTCCTCCAAAAAATTGGTGAAATTTTGAGGCTTTTTGGAGCACTTTTGCTAAATTCAAACAAAACTTGAAAAGAAATTCAAAAAGAAAAAGAAAAGGAGGGAAAGAATTTTTAAACAGCAGCAGCTTCTGGCCTTTTGGCCCAATCCGGCCCAGCAGCCCACCCAGACTCCCTCTCCCCCTCTCTTTCTTTTCTCATGCTCCCGTTGCACATCCCCACCTACTTACCTCCTGGCCCCACTCCCACGTCATCGCCACCTCATCGTCTTCAACCTAGGCGACGAACAGCCCCACTCCCCTCTGCCGTTTCCAAACCTGGCCGAATTCGGGCGTTACCGCGATTAAATCGCCATCACGATGCCCCTTCTTAATCCCCTCCCCCTCCTCGTCAGTTTCCCCTCAGCCACCTCCCCCGGAGAGCCCCCAGGCTCCCCAATTACAAGCTCGAACCGCCGCTGTCCGACGCCACTCCGGCGATGATTCCGGTGAGCTCCGGCCGCGCCACACCCTCCTCTCTGCCCTATCTCCTTTGCCATGTCCTGGCGCGTCTTTTAACCCCGGCCGCTTGCCTTCTCTTGCCCAGGTCGACGACACGGTCTACTCCGGCGAAACTCCCTCTATTGCCGCCGTCCGTCTAGTTTTCCGGTGAGGGTAGGGTTTTTCACCGCCCCTTTTTAGCCTCTGCTAGATCATGCTAACCCGGGCGCCCCTCACTAACCCCTCTCCTTGTTTGTTCGAGCCCCAGATCATCGTATCCGACGCAGAGCCACGAGCTCTGCCGACAACCCAACTCCGGCGAGAAATCGATATCGGGACAGAGCACCTCCCACTCCACCGTGACCTCCATCATGACCGCCACGACCCCTGGTAAGATTCCACGGACCTCCTATGCCTTTAGAACCGCCAGAACACCGCCGGCTGATGCTCCGCCGCCGCGCGCAGTAGGTCAGCGTCGCCCGTTCCCGGCCAGGCCCTAGGAGCCGTTAGATCTATCGCCAGCGGCTTAGATTAGACTACTAATCAAAAGGGTATGGGCTGATCAGATCCGTCTGTTTGTCACTTAAAATCTAACGGTCTGTAGCAGTCGATCCGACCGACCCGGTACGGACCAATTAGATTGCGCCATGTCGCCCAGGATTATCTGTTTAAATAGAAATTAGACAGATTTTGTATTAAACTTAGAAAATCCATAACTTTTGTTCCACAATTCAGAAAAATGCAAATTTGGTGTCTATGGATTCATAAACATGAGACCTTTATTATGAAGGCCTTGTTTCACACTTTTGCCTATGAAAATTGGAATTATAGGCAGAACCTTTTTAGGAGTATTTTGCTCATAAAAATTGTTCTATAAATTATTTTGGGGTATTTCTTATGCATTTAGATGTGGTAATTTACCCTCTGTACTGTAGACTCTGTAAATTATAGAGTTGTGATCATATCGTTGCATTTTGCATGCATTCATGTTTTTGTAATGTTTTATTGATTGAATTATTGTTGTTGTATTGATCTTGTGTAGATTGTGTGGATTGTGAAGTTTGTTGCTGTGAGGATTGTACCTATTCCCCTAGCTACCAAGGCAAGTGATATTTCATCTTATGTCCTATTATTTTCACTATTGCACTAGTGTTATTTTGGTAGATCTTGGCATGGTAGGATTATTTATATGTTACAATACTATGCTATGCTAACCTATAGACTATGTCTTGATAATATCTCCTAGTTCAAATACTTCGTATGCTAGATTGCTTAGCCATCCTATTAGAATTCATGGGTGGAATATACACATAAGATAGTATGGAAAGATATTATTTTGTTTAACTAAGAAAACAACAAATATTAATGAAACACCTGGGTGGAATGGGACTTGCTTGGATTATGTTGAGTGGTTACTCAGGGGCCATGTCTATGGTCAGCTGGTGTATCACACTTGTGGATGGCCACCCAGGAACAAAGAGATTGGAGACATTCTTGTCATGAAGCTTCAAGTGCAGCCACATGGCATATGGGCTCTGCCTTGACCAACTAAGTTGCAAGAACTCAGCCAGACGGACGGAAGGTGGTAGATGTGGTAGGATGGAACGCGTCCCTGGTGGTCTGAGGGTTTGCTTCTGAAAAGTCTTGTCTCGATGCATGTCGAGTCTTGTGGGGAAAGTGCACCACCTCTCGAGAGGGTAAAACTAAGTACTTAGCCGTGTCCCCGGTTATGGACAACTCCTGAGCCTCAAGACAGTGAAGCAGTTCAATAATCTCCTCATCCAAATTTCTCTAAGTTAAACTTGTGGGGTGAACATGGGTAGAGGTTCAGTGATGTCTATCATTGGTACCTTAGAGTTTGAATGAGAAAAGTTACTCTTCAAAAATTATAAGTTAAACTAGCTTTTTGCAAAGCCCGCCATTACCCCACTTAGCCATATATTCATGTAGTTGTTGGATTATACTAAGTATCTATGGTATCACTTGCCAATACAATTCCAAATGTATTGACCCTTGTGGCTGTAACTTATTATGTTGCAGGATACTCTGATGATGAGTAGGGTTGCGGGTCTACACTCGACATGCTTGCCTGTGGCACATGAAGACTAAAAGACTCTATTATTATTATGCTATGTAATATGAACTTTGAGTGTCTTAGCCTTGGGATAAGTGAGTTGTAAGAACCATTATGCTCCTGGTTATGCGATGTAATAATGACCTTTGTTTTTGTGTACTTCATCTTAAACTGTGGGTGCTAACATTTTCGATCCTGGGACTAGCACTGCAATCATAGGGATCTTACCTTATCATGGTGAGATCTTACATAAGTTCTCCTCTCAGTTTCCTTCGCAAGGTGGAGTAGATGGACTACCCCGAATCTTCCCCAGCCTCCTCTGTTCCCTATGTTCGACCTCCCTCCCTCTGAGATACCCTACCATGTCCCCTGTTGCTGTAGGAACCCAGGGAACCGCCATAGCCATCTTGAGTCCGAGAAGGACCATCTCCTCTATGTCCCCCTCCCAGCGCATCTCCCGCCTTGGCAAGCTCACCCTGCACCCCCTTGACCTTCTCCATACACGGCAAGGCATCTCTGTCGACATGCATGCCGTGCCGAGCCTGCTCCGGCGAGCACTGAGGCGAGCTCCGTAGGCGCGCATGTGCGAGAGAGGTACCGGTGGCAAACAGGGTCCTATCAAACATCTCCTAGACCACGCCAACAGACGCTCCTCATTGGACCCTTCTCGGCTACTCTCCGTCGCTCAGGTGAGCTCCCCATGCTCTTCCGCTGCCGCCTAGGGTTTCCGCACCACCGGTGGTGTCCGTGGGAGAAGACGACGGTGAACCGTCCATCTCCACTTGATCGGACGACCCCCGAGTCTCCTTACCGCTTCGGTGCCCCGCGTCCATGACAGACAGGCCCCGCAAAGCCAGTTTGACCCGCGGTCTCCCGCACTCCCGGGAAGGGCAGTTGGGCCGGCCCAGTACTTGGTAGCTGGGTCTGGTCAGTTTCGGCCTGCCCGGAGTTTTCTACATTTTGTTTTTTTATACTGCAGATCTGTTCAAAGGATGTTTAGTTTAAATCAATATGAAATTGGAAAATAGTAGCTTTTGCTCAGAAATAAATTCCTACATGTTCTATAGGGTTTTGACTATCCTCTAGACCAAACCCTAGGCCCATTTTAGTTTCTGTTATTTTCTGTAAATTAAATATCTAGAAAGTATCTTTTCCAAGGAATAATTTCCTCAGGGAGTTTCCTCTATCCAAATAGGGTAAAGCCAGCATCCTCTGGAAGTTTTTCAAAGTACCTATATTTCTGCATTGGTCCCCTTCCAAGTGGAGCTATTGTATTCCTTTAACAAAAATAACAAAAACAAATCATATCTGTCTTTAAGAATTTCTCTAGGACAAACCATAATAGATTTAACCCTAATTACAACCCTAATGGATTAGCTACACCCATATATAACCAAACCCATGAGATCATAATTTTTGGAACTCCTGTTGAGTTTTGGTGAAATAAACATTTATGTGTATGGTTTATCCATCAATAAAATCACTACAGGAGTTATATAAATCCAAATAAGGTGATTCCAATTTCTACAGAAAGGTACTATAAATACCTAAAATTTGTATTTGGAGTCAAACCAAAAGCTTTTGTAAAATAAATCTAGTGAAAAAGACAAATACCTTGCGGAACTGCCTTTTATGATTTCTTAAGGGAATTCTGTTAATTATTTTGGCATGATTTCAACTCTCAGTGAACAAGTACATCAATCGCCTCCTAACCATCCAAGGAAATAATTTTTGGAGCTCGAAAACTTTTCTGGTGAATTATCTCCTAAAACTAGAGTTTATTTCACTAGAATATTCATAAGAAATTAAAGAAAAGTGATAAAATCTTGAAACCACTTTTGTTGGTCTTGTTTTGTCAAAACCTACCTGATGGTATTCTGGTTACACTTTGATACCATACTTACCCAGGCCTTGGTCCCAAACCCCTTCATTAGTGGTTTTGACCATTTCCCGAATAAAGGAAATCCCACCACTACAATTAGGATTTCTGCAATGGTTCTAAACTCAACTACTCAAAACCTACTGAATATTATACTTGTGTTTTCCACTTTCATGCTGTGTTAATTTCCACTTGTATGCCTTGTTTTGATTGTGGTCTTGCTAGTTTGCATGTATACTCGATGACGACGATAGTTGCGCTTGTATTGACGTCGAGAAGAAGAGATCTTATTATTATTGGTATTGGTACTCTTTGTTATCTAAAGAAGAATTCCATGGACATATATGCCATATTGCTGATCTCAAGCAAGCCACCTTCTTGCTCATAAGCATTGTCCTACTGTTTTACTTATGCATGTTTTATCTACTGTTTATCAAAACTGCATTGTTTATTTATATATTGATGTATATATGGTAGTGGTTTGGATCCTCCGAACTATTACACTTTGGTACTACTAAGTACAACCCCCTTGACGATAACTACTTGTCCCTAGTATGGTAGATGGTGTAATACACCATACCCCTTTTTGGAGACCCTGTTTTAGCCAAAGAAAAGCTAGAGGATGGGAAGACCCCGGAAAAAGTTTTTGCAAATGCTTTATGATAAAACCTTGGTGAGGTGGGACCTCCCAAGAGATGTTGAGAAAGAAAAAGGTTTTGTGTTTACAAAATGCTTAAGGAAAGATGGATGAAAAAGGTTTACAAAAACGCACCCGGTTCTTTGCAGTTTTGCCAGAACATTTAACCCTGTGCACCCACATTACTCTGGAATGGGACAGGGCTGGGTTTGATGCTTGTCTATTCTAGTATAAGCTGCCTCGCAACTACTACAGGGGATCGCGATCCCTGGAGGGTGGGCCTTCTCCGATAAAGGTCCATGTGGGACATCGACCTTTAGAAGGAACGAAGGGTCTACTAGCGTCCACGCGTTACTATGAGCCCCTCATTGAAAGCGCACACTCGAGAAGTGGAAAAAGTGCTCCGGTTGGTCCTCAGTACCTGAAGTCCCGGTTTTGAGGGGAATAACACTCATAGGGTAGGCACTTATACTGGAGTGGGCATCCGGAGAGTCTTGACTAGTTACTCGACCCACGATCGGTGTTGATCAGGGTAGTGTACCCGGATGGTGTGGGTAAAGTGTACAACCTCTGCAGAGTGTAAATCTATTCGAAGAGCCGCACCTGCGGTCATGGACGGTTGGGAAGGTTGCTGTAGAGTGGTGCTGGTTTTGTTTTCAAAAAGGATTTTGTAAAAGCAAAGGCTTTGGAAATGTTTTGACCATGCGATGGTCGTAAAGGAGAAAGGTTTTGACCATGGGATGGTCGGAAGGAGGAGAAAGGAGTTTGGTCGTGGGATGACCTGAAGACGGGAACAAATGGGTACCCCAATCCTAGTGTTTACAAAACTTTTCAAAAGATTTCCAAAACGGTTTACTAAAGTTTTTCAACAAAGATATCTAGATGCTATATCTACAAGAGAAACTATTTGAGAAAAGAACCTCTCTTGAAGCCCTCCTACTACCACAACCATATTGCATATCCGCTGGTTATTATTATTTTCTTGAGGTGGTTTGCGAGTACATTCAAAGTAATCACTGGCATTGTCCCTGGCTATTAACTTGGTCAGATATAGAGAAGAAGGTGAAGTGGACGACTATGTGAGCTAGGATGTCCTCCCAGCCAGTTGCATGTAGGTTAAGGCATGGCTTGGGCTCTATGCTTGATGCAGTTTCACTGCGGTTTATTGATGTAGCCATAATGGCATCTAAGGTATGACATGTATCCGCCTAAGTATGGATGTTTACTTTGATACTCGTCGGTTATGTGCCACGACTAACTGATCATGGGATCGTGGTGTATGCATAACAGGGATTCTCGGAGGATTAATCCAGGGGGGGCCCACAAAATGACTCTAGTGGATACATGTGATTTAGGAAAATAACACACATGCAATGACTCTAGTGGTGTTTAGGAAAGGAACACACATGCAATGAATCTAATAGATCCATGTGGTTTAGGAAAATAACACACATGCAATGACTCTAGTGGATCATTGTGGTTTGGGAAAAGAAGACACATGTAGTGAATATAGTGGATCCATTAGGTTTAGGAAAAGAACAAACTTGAAATGACTCTAGTGGCGGTTTAGGAAAGGAGGACCCATGCAATGACTCTTGCGGATCCATGTGGTTTAGGAAAGGAACACACATGCAATGACTCTAGTGTCGTTTTAGCAAAAGAAGACACATGCAATGACTCTGGTGGTGGTTTAGGAAAATAAAAGACATGCAATGACTATTGTGGAATCCATGTGGTTTAGGAAAAGAACACACATGTAATGACTCTGGTGGATCCATGTGGTTTAGGAAAGGAACACACATGCAATGACCCTAGTGGATCCATGTGGTTTAGGGAAAGAGCACACATGCAATGACTCTAGTGGATCATTGTGGTTTAGCAAAACAAGACACATCCAATGAATCTAGTGGATCCATGTTGTGTAGGAAGAGAACACACATGCAATGACTCTAGTGATGGTTTAGAAAAGTAATAGAAATGCAATTTCTAGTGGATCCATGTGGTTTAGGAAAATAACACACATGAAATGAGTTTGGTGGATCAATTTGGTTTAGGAAAGGAACACACATGCAATTACTTAGGTGGTGGTTTAGGAAAAGGAGACACATGCAATGACTCCGATGAATTCATGTGGTTTAGGAAAGGAACACACACGCAATGACTCTGGTGGATCCATGTAGTTTAGGAAAAGAAGACACATGCAATGAACCTAGTGGTGGTTTAGGAAAAGAAGACACATGAAATGACTCAGTTGGATCCATGTGGTTTTGGAAAGGAACACACATGCAATGACTCTGGTGGCGGTTTAGGAAAAGAATACACATGCAATGATGCTGCTGGTGGTTTAGGAAAAGAACACACATGCAATGACTCTGGTGGATCCATGTTGTTTAGGTTGGAGATATGCCCAAGAGGCAATAATAAAAGTGATTATTATTATATCTTTGTGTTTATGATGAATGTTTACATCCCATGCTATAATTGTATTATTAGGAAACACTAATACTTGTGTGTTTTGTAAACATGTGAGAGTCCCTAGTAAGCCTCTTGTTGAACTAGCTTGTTGATTGATTGATGATCATGGTTTCCTGATCATGGTCATAAGGATGTGATTAATAACAAGGTTATACCATTAGGAGAATGATGTGATGGACACACACCCATAGTAAGCGTAACATAAGATCAAGTCATTAAGTTCATATTGCTGTAAGCTTTTAAATGCATAGTAACCTAATCCTTCGACCATGAGGTTATGTTAATCACCATCACCGGATGAGTACTTTGATGACATCAAACACCGCTTCGTAACTGGGTGGTCATAAAGGTGTCATTGGGTATTCTGAAAGTATGTGTTGAAGCGCATGGACCAAGATTGGGATTTGTCCATCCATATGACGGATAGATATGCTCTGGGCCCTCTCGGTGGAATGTCATCTAGTTAGCTTGCAAGCATGTGATTAGATCACAAGGGATGACATATCACGGAATGAGTAAAGAGTACTTATCAGTAACGAGGTAGAACTAGGTATGGAGATACCAACGATCAAACCTCGGATAAGTATAGTATCGCGAGACAAAGGGAATTAGTTTCGTATGTAAATGGTTCAATCGATCACGAAGTCATCGTTGAGTATGTGGGAGCCATTATGGATCTCCAGATCCCGCTGATGGTTATTGATAGGAGATGTGTCTCCATCATGTCTGCATATTCACGAACCGTAGGGTGACACACTTAAGGTTCAAAGTTGCTTTAAGTAGATATGGAATGTGCGTTGGAGACTGAATGTTGTTCGGAGTCTCGGAATGGTTCCAGGACATCACGAGGAGATCCGGAATGGTCCGGAGAATAAGATTCATATATTGGGGATCATTTTCTAAGTTAGGAAATGTTCCGGAGTGTTTGTATGGAGATTCTAGAAGGTTTTGGAATGTTCTGGAAGGTTCTAGAGGATTTCTTGGAGTTTGCTTGAAAACCAAGAAAGGATCAAAGGAGTCCTGGTGGGGCAAGACACGGATTCGTGGGGGACTCCTCCCCCCTTCCCACCGCCGGCCATAGGAGGGGAGTCCTACAAGGACCCCCCCTCCCCAGGCGCGCCCTCCCCCCCCTTAAATAGAAGGTCAGGGGCGCCCCCTCCTAGCTCTCTCTCACAACTCCCAATCTCTGCCGCCTCTCTCCTCCACCTTTCTTCTGCACAGGCATAGGCGAAGCCCTGCAGAATTCTCTACTCCACCACCACCACCACGCCGTCGTGCTGCTGGGATTCCGTGGAGAAGATATACTACATCCGCTGCTCGCTGGAACGGGGAGAGGAAGGTCTGCTTCGACTCCGCACGTGTGACCGACTGCGGAAGCGCTGCCGAATCACGGCGCCGGAAGGATCGTCCACTTGACCGACTGCGGAAGCGCTGCTGGAACGCGACGCCGGAAGGATCGTCCACACGATCTTGAGATCGGCAAGTGATCGACTACATCAACCACGAGATCTAATCTCGTTAACGCTTTCGGATCTACGAGGGTTAGTTCCTATCTATCTCGTTGCTCATGTCTAATAGATTAGATCTTGGCTTTTATCTAGATTAGATCTGGGTTTTGTTCGTTGTTGCGGTAGAAAATTCTTGTTTTCCATGCTACGAACCCATCAGTGGTATCAGAGCCGTATCTACGCGTAGATCTGTTGCACGAGTAGAACACAATGTTTTTGTGGGCGTTGATGCTTTTGTTGTCGGTGTCTTAGCGTGTACTTTGCATCTTGCGGCATGGTGGGATGAAGCGGCTCGGGCTAACATTACATGTCATCGCACATGAGACTTGCTCCACGCTTGACGTGCAACTTGCTTTGCACAAGTGGCTTTGCGGGTGTCTGTCTCTCCCACCATAGGTAAGATTCAATTTACAATGAGCATCTTGACAACACTTGTATCAACTTTGTGGTTCTTGTTCGTAGGTAAGATCGGTCTTATGCGAAAGCCCCAAACCACGTAAAACTTGCAAAGAAAATTAGAGGCGTCTAACTTGTTTTTGCAGGGGTTTTGTGATGTGATATGTCCATCATGTCATTGTGATTGTATTTGATGTATGCAATGATCCTTGTTGTAATATGGCAACCGGCAGGAGCCTAATGGTTGTCTTTAATTCTGTTAAGACCTGCGTGTCTATTCATCTTGTAATAGCTTTATTTCAAGTAGTTGTAATAGTTGCTGGCGATGATGGACAACCATGAAGCGGCGCCACTGACCTTGACACAATGCTGGTGATGATGGAGATCATGTTCGTGCTTTGGAGATGGAGATCAAAGGCGCAAGAAGAAAGGGCCATATCATATCACACTAATTATGAATTGCCTGTGATGTTAATCCTTTATGCATCTTGTATTGCTTAGATCGCGATGGTAGCATTATAAGATGATCCCTCTCACTAAATATCAAGTAATAAAGTGTTCACCATTAGTTGGCACCATTGCTAAGACTCGTCGTTTCGAAGCATCTCCTGATGATCGGATGTGATAGATTCTACGTGTGCATACAACGGGTGCAAGCTAGATTTGCACATGCGGAAACTAAGGTTATCTTGACGAGCCTAGCATGTACAGACATGGTCTCGGAACACGGAATACCGAAAGGTAGAGCATGAGTCATATAAATGATATGATGAACATGAAGATTGTTCGCCAATGAAACTACATCTTCTCTCGTGAACATCGGACTTGGTGTAGTGGACTTGGTTCGTGTAATCACTAAGACAATGTGAGGGATGTTGTTTTGAGTGGGAGTTCACCTAGTTAGTTTAATAATTAAATTTGAACTCAATTTGTCATAAACTTAGTCTAAACTACTTGCAAATTGTTGTAGATTATGGCGAACCCCTCCATCAATTTCAATGCGTTCCTAGAGAAAGAAAAGCTTAACAACAATGGAAGCAATTTCACGGACTGGTTCCGTGGACTGAAGATCGTCCTCAGGGCTGGTCAGTTGACCTATGTGCTCGATGCACCGCTAGGTGACCCACCTGCAGATAATGCCACCAATGACGAAAAGAATGTTTTCACCACTCGGAAAAATCATTACTCCACAGTTCAGTGTGCCATCCTGTATGGTTTAGAAGCGGAGCTCCAACAACGTTTTGAGCACCACGACCCGTTCGAGATCATTAAGGAGCTCAGGCTAATTTTTGAGACTCGCGCGACCATGGAGAGCTATGAGGCCTCCGAAAAGTTCTTTAACTGTAAGATGGAAGAGGGAAGCTCCGTTAGCGAGCACGTGCTCACCATGTCTAGGTACGCAAAGAAGCTCCAAGAGTTGGGAATATCGATTCCTAATGAATTGGGGATTCACCGTCTCCTTCAATCACGGCCACCAAGTTACAAGAACTTTGTGATGAACTACAACATGCACTGCATGAACAAGACGTTGCCTGAACTGTCGTCCATGCTGAAAACTGTTGAAGTGGAGATCAAGAAGGAGCACCAAGTGTTGATGGTCAATAAGACCACCAATTTCAAGAAACGGGGCAAGCCTAAGAACAAGGGCAACTTCAAGAAGGACGGCAAGAAAGCTGCCGCACCTGCTAAGAAGCCCAAGGCTGGTCCTAAGCCTGAAACTGAGTGCTTCTACTGCAAGGGTGCTGGTCACTGGAAGCGTAACTGCCCCAAGTACCTGGCAGATCTGAAGAACGACAACATCAAGAAGAAAGGTATATTTGATATATGTGTTATAGATGTGTTTCTTACTAGTAATCGTAGTAGTGCCTGGGTATTTGATACTGGTTCGGTTGCTCACATTTGTAACTCGAAACAGGAGCTGCGAAATAAACGAAGACTGGCAAGGGACGAGGTGACGATGCGCGTTGGAAATGGCTCCAAGGTTGATGTGATCGCCGTCGGCACGCTCCCTCTACATCTACCTTCGGGATTAGTTTTAAATTTAAATAATTGTTATTTGGTGCCTGCGTTAAGCATGAACATTATATCTGGATCCTGTTTATTGCGAGACGGTTACTCTTTTAAGTCTGAGAATAAAGGTTGTTCGATTTATATGAGTAATATCTTTTATGGTAATGCGCCTGAGATGAATGGTTTATTCTTACTGAATCTCGATAGTAGTGATACACATGTTCATAACATAGATGCTAAATGAATTAAATTGAATGATAATTCTACATACATGTGGCACTATCGTCTTGGTCACATTGGAGTGAAGCGTATGAAGAAACTCCATTCAGATGGACTTCTTGAATCACTTGATTTTGAATCACTTGAAAGATGCGAGGCATGTCTAATGGGAAAAATGACTAAGACTCCATTCTCTGGTACAATGGAGCGAGCTACAGACTTATTGGAAATAATACATACCGATGTGTGCGGTCCAATGAGTGTAGCATCGCGTGGTGGATATCGTTATGTTCTCACTTTCACGGATGACTTGAGTAGATATGGGTATGTCTACTTTATGAAACATAAATCCGAAACTTTTGAGAAGTTTAAGGAATTTCAAAGTGAAGTGGAAAATCATCGTAACAAGAAGATTAAGTTTCTGCGTTCTGACCGCGGAGGTGAATATCTGAGTTATGAATTTGGCATGCATTTAAAGAAATATGGAATACTTTCGCATTTGACACCGCCGGGAACACCACAGCGTAATGGTGTGTCCGAACGTCGTAATCGAACTCTCTTAGATATGGTTCGGTCTATGATGTCTCTTACAGATTTACCGTTATCATTTTGGGGCTATGCATTAGAGACAGCCGCATTCACTTTAAATAGGGCACCATCTAAATCCGTAGTAACGACACCGTACGAATTGTGGTTTGGTAAGAAACCTAAGTTGTCGTTCCTTAAAGTTTGGGGCTGCGAGGCATATGTAAAGAAGTTACAACCTGATAAGCTAGAACCCAAAGCGGAAAAATGCGTCTTCATAGGATACGCTAAAGAAACAATTGGGTATACCTTCTATCATAGATCCGAAGGCAAAGTTTTCGTTGCAGAGAATGGATCCTTTCTTGAGAAGGAGTTTCTCTCGAAGGAGGTGACTAGAAGGAAAGTAGAACTTGATGAGGTTATTGAACCTTCTCTCGGATTTGAGAGTAGTGCAGCACCGGAAGATGTTTTTGTGCCGCCTGCACCAATTGAAGAGGAAGCTAATGATAATGATCATGAAACTTCAAACGAAGTTACTACTAAACCTCGCAGGTCAACGAGGGTTCATACCACTCCTGATTGGTATGACTCTGCCTTGAACGTCATGTTGGTGGACAACGATGATGACCCTGCGACGTATGAAGAAGCTATGGTGAGCCCAGATTTCGACAAATGGCTAGAAGCCATGAAATCCGAAATGGGATCCATGTACGAAAACCAAGTGTGGACTTTGGTGGACTTACCAGATGGCCGTAAGGCTGTCGAGAACAAATGGATTTTCAAGAGAAAAACAGATGCTGATGGTAATGTTACCGTCTATAAAGCTCGACTTGTCGCAAAAGGGTTCCGACAAATTCAAGGAGTTGACTATGATGAGACTTTCTCACCAGTAGCGAAGCTAAAGTCTATGAGGATTTTGTTAGCAATTGCTGCACATTTCGATTATGAGATTTGGCAGATGGATGTCAAAACGGCGTTCCTTAATGGTGACATTGAGGAAGAGTTGTATATGGTACAACCCAAGGGTTTTGTCGATCCTAAAGATGCTGACAAGGTATGCAAGCTTCAGCGCTCCATTTATGGACTGAAGCAAGCATCCCGGAGTTGGAATCAACGTTTTGATAAAGTAATCAAAAACTTTGGATTTATACAAACTTATGGAGAAGCTTGTATTTACAAGAAAGTGAGTGGGAGCTCTGTAGCATTCCTAGTACTATATGTAGATGACATATTGTTGATTGGGAATGATATAGAACTTCTTAATAGCGTCAAAATCTATTTGAATAATAGTTTTTCAATGAAGGATCTTGGCGAAGCGGCATACATTCTAGGCATCAAGATTTATAGAGATAGATCAAGACGCCTAATAGCGCTTTCACAAAGTACATACTTGGACAAAATTCTAAAGAAGTTTAGAATGGAAGATAGCAAGAAAGGGTTCGTGCCCATGTTGTCAGGTAAGACCTTGAGTAAAACTCAAAGTCCAGCTACGGCAAAAGATAGAGAGAAAATGAATAATATTCCCTATGCCTCAGCCATAGGTTCTATCATATATGCCATGCTGTGTACAAGACCAGATATAGCACATGATGTTAGTTTGACTAGCAGATATCAAAGTGATCCTGGAATGGAGCACTGGACAGCGGTCAAAAATATCCTAAAGTACCTAAATAGGACTAAGGATATGGTTCTTTCTTATGGAGGTGATGAACAACTTGTTGTAAACGGTTACACCGATGCTAGTTGGAACACCGATCCGGATGACTCGAAGTCATAGTCGGGATACATATTTATTTTGAATGGTGCTGTAGTGAGCTCGAGGAGTGCGAAGCAAAGCGTTGTGGCGAAATCTTCAACTGAATCGGAATACATAGCTGCTTCGGAGGCTGCACAAGAAGCCGTTTGGATGAAGGAATTCATGACTAAACTTGGCGTGGTTCCCAGTGCATTGGACCTGATGGCCATCTACTGTGACAACACAGGTGCCATAGCTAATGCACAGGAGCCAAGGTCACATAGCAAGCTGAAGCACATCAAGCTACGTTTCCACGCTATTCGCGAGTATGTCTGAGATGGTGACATAAAGATTTGCAAAGTACACACTGATCTGAATGTGGCGGATCCGTTGACTAAACCTCTCCCTAGGGCAAAGCATGACCAACACCAGAACGCCATGGGTGTTAGGTATATTACTATGTAATCTAGATTATTGACTCTAGTGCAAGTGGGAGACTGTTGGAGATATGCCCAAGAGGCAATAATAAAAGTGATTATTATTATATCTTTGTGTTTATGATGAATGTTTACATCCCATGCTATAATTGTATTATTAGGAAACACTAATACTTGTGTGTTTTGTAAACATGTGAGAGTCCCTAGTAAGCCTCTTGTTGAACTAGCTTGTTGATTGATTGATGATCATGGTTTCTTGGTCATGGACATAAAGATGTGATTAATAACAAGGTTATATCATTAGGAGAATGATGTGATGGACACACACCCATAGTAAGCGTAGCATAAGATCAAGTCATTAAGTTCATATTGCTGTAAGCTTTTAAATGCATAGTAACCTAATCCTTCGACCATGAGGTTATGTTAATCACCATCACCGGATGAGTACTTTGATGACATCAAACACCGCTTCGTAACTGGGTGGTCATAAAGGTGTCATTGGGTATTCTGAAAGTATGTGTTGAAGCACATGGACCAAGATTGGGATTTGTCCATCCATATGACGGATAGATATGCTCTGGGCCCTCTCGGTGGAATGTCATCTAGTTAGCTTGCAAGCATGTGACTAGATCACAAGGGATGACATATCATGGAACGAGTAAAGAGTACTTATCAGTAATGAGGTAGAACTAGGTATGGTGATACCAACGATAAAACCTCGGATAAGTATAGTATCGCGAGACAAAGGGAATTAGTTTCGTATGTAAATGGTTCAATCGATCACGAAGTCATCGTTGAGTATGTGGGAGCCATTATGGATCTCTAGGTCCCGCTGATGGTTATTGATAAGAGATGTGTCTCCGTCATGTCTGCATATTCACGAACCGTAGGGTGACACACTTAAGGTTCGAAGTTGTTTTAAGTAGATATGGAATGTGCGTTGGAGACTGAATGTTGTTCGGAGTCTCGGAATGGATCCGGGACATCACGAGGAGATCCGGAATGGTCCGGAGAATAAGATTCATATATTGGGGATCATTTTCGTATGGAGATTCTAGAAGGTTTCGGAATGTTCTGGAAGGTTCTAAAGGATTTCTTGGAGTTTGCTTGAAATCCAAGAAAGGATCAAAGGAGTCCTGGTGGGGCAAGACACGGATTCGTGGGGGAGGAGGACTCCTCCCCCCTTCCCACCGCCGGCCATAGGATTGGAGTCCTACAAGGACTCCCCCTCCCCAGGCGCGTCCTCCCCCCCTTAAATAGAAGGTCAGGGGCGCCCCCTCCTAGCTCTCTCTCACAACTCCCAATCTCTGCCGCCTCTCTCCTCCACCTTTCTTCTGCACAGGCATAGGCGAAGCCCTGCAGAATTCTCTACTCCACCACCACCACCACGCCGTCGTGCTGCTGGGATTCCGTGGAGAAGATATACTACATCCGCTGCTCGCTGGAACGGGGAGAGGAAGGTCTGCTTCGACTCCGCACGTGTGACCGACAGCGGAAGCGCTACCGAATCGCGGCACCGGAAGGATCGTCCACTTGACCGACTGCGGAAGCGCTGCTGGAACGCGACGCTGGAAGGATCGTCCACACGATCTTGAGATGGGCAAGTGATCGACTACATCAACCACGAGATCTAATCTCGTTAACGCTTTCGGATCTACGAGGGTTAGTTCCTATCTATCCCGTTGCTCATGTCTAATAGATTAGATCTTGGCTTTTATCTAGATTAGATCTGGGTTTTGTTCGTTGTTGCGGTAGAAAATTCTTGTTTTCCATGCTACGAACCCATCAGTTTATGAAAGGAACACACATTCAATAACTCTAGTGGATCCATGTGGTTTAGGAAAAGAACATACATGCAATGACTCTAGTTGATCATTGTAGTTTTGCAAAAGAAGACACATGGAGTGACTCTAGTGGATCCATGTGGTTAAGGAAAAGAACAAACATGCAATGGCTCTAGTGGTGGTTTAGGAAAGGAACAAACATGCAATTAATCTAGTGGATCCATGTGGTTTGGGAAAATAACACACATGCAATGACTCTAGTGGTGGTTTATGAAAAGAACACACATGCAATGACTCTGGTGGATCCATGTGGTTTAGGAAAGGAACACACATGCAATGACTCTAGTGGATCCATGTAGTTGAGGAAAAGAAGACACATGGAATGAATCTAGTGGTGGTTTAGGAAAAGAAGACACATGCAATGACTCTGGTGGATCCATGTGGTTTTGGAAAGGAGAACACATGCAATCACTCTGGTGGCGGTTTAGGAAAAGAATACACATGCAATGACTTTGGTGATGTTTTAGGAAAAGAACAGACATGCAATGACTCTGGTGGATCCATGTGGTTTGGGAAAGGAACACACATTCAATGACTCTAGTGGTGGTTTAGAAAATGAAGACACATGCAATGACTCTGGTGGTGGTTTAGGAAAAGAACACACGTGCAATGACTCTAATGGATCCATGTGGTTTAGGAAAAGAGCACACATGCAATGACTCTAGTGTTGGTTTAGGAAAGGAACACACATGCAATTACTCTAGTGGATCCATGTGGTTTAGGAAAAGAACACACGTGCAATGACTTTGGTGGATCCATGTGGTTTAGGAATGGAACAAACATGCAATGACTCTAGAGGATCCATGTGGTTTAGGAAAAGAGCACACATGCAATGACTCTAGTGGATCATTGTGGTTTAGCAAAACAAGACACATCCAATGAATCTAGTGGATCCATGTGGTTTAGGAAAAGAACACACATGCAATGACTCTATTGGTGGTTTAGGAAAGTAACACAAATGCAATTTCTAGTGGATCCATGTGGTTTAGGAAAAGAACACACATGTAATGACTTTGGTGGATTAATGTGGTTTAGGAAAGGAACAACCAAGCAATTACTCAGGTGGTGGTTTAGGAAAAGGAGACACATGCAATGACTCCGATGAATTCACGTGGTTTAGGAAAGGAACACACATGCAATGACTCTGGTGGATCCATGTAGTTTAGGAAAATAAGACACATGCAATGAACCTAGTGGTGGTTTAGGAAAACAAGACACATGCAATGACTCAGTTGGATCCATGTGGTTTTCGAAAAGAAAACACTAGCAATGACGCTGGTGGTGGTTCTGGAAAAGAACACACATGCAATGACTCTGGTGGATCCATGGTGTTTACGAAAGGAACACACATGCAATAACTCTAGTGGATACATGTTTTTAGGAAAAGAACATGCATGCAATGACTCTAGTCGATCATTGTAGTTTAGGAAAAGAAGACACATGGTGTGACTCTAGTGGATCCATGTGGTTTAGGAAAAGAACAAACATGCAATGACTCTAGTGGTGGTTTAGGAAAGGAACACACATGCAATTACTCTAGTGTTGGTCTAGGAAAGGAACACACATGCAATTACTCTAGAGGATCCATGTGGTTTGGGAAAATAACACACATGCAATGACTCTAGTGGTAGTTTAGGAAAAGAAGACACATGCAATGACTCTGGTGGGTCCATGTGGTTTAGTAAAGGAACACACATGCAATGACTCTAGTGGATCCATGTAGTTTATGAAAAGAAGACACATGGAATGAATCTAGTGGTTGTTTAGGAAAAGAAGACACATGCAATGACTCTGGTGGCTCCATGTGGTTTTGGAAAGGAACACACATACAATGACTCTGGTGGCGGTTTAGGAAAAGAATACACATGTAATGACTCTGGTGATGTTTTAGGAAAAGAACACACATGTAATGACTCTGGTGGATCCATGTGGTTTGTGAAAGGAACACACATTCCATGACTCTAGTGGTGGTTTAGAAAATGAAGACACATGCAATGACTCTGGTGGATCCATGTGGTTTTGGAAAGGAACACACATGCAATGACGCTGGTGGATCCATGTGGTTTAGGACAGGAACACACATGCAATGACTCTAGTGGTGGTTTAGGAAAAGAACACACATGCAATGACTTTGGTGGATCAATGTTGTTCAGGAAAACAAGACACATGCAATGACTCTGGTGGAGGTTTAGGGAACGAACACACATGCAATGACACTGGTGGATCCATGTTGATTAGCAAAAGAACACACATGCAATGACTCTGGTGGATTCATGTGGTTTAGGAAAGGAACACACATGCAATGACTCTTGTGGATCCATGTTATTTTGGAAAAGAGCATGCATGCAATGACCATAGTGGATCATTGTGGTTTAGTAAAATAAGACACATCCAATGAATCTATTGGACCCATGTCGGTTAGGAAAAGAACACACATGCAATGACTCTAGTGGTGGTTTAGGAAAGGAACACACATGCCATTACTCTAGTGGATCCATGTGGTTTAGGAAAAGAACACATATGCAATGACTTTGGTGACTCAATGTGGCTTAGGAAAGGATCACACATGTAATTACTCAGGTGGTGGTTTATGAAAAGAAGACACATGCAATGACTCTAGTGAATCCATGTGGTTTAGGAGGAACACACATGTAATGACTCTGGTGGATCCATGTAGTTTAGGAAAAGAAGACACATGCAATGACTACTAGTGGTTTAGGATAAGAAGACACATGCAATGACTCTGTTGGATCCATGTGGTTTGGGAAAGGAATACACATGCAATGACTCTGGTGGCGGTTTATGAAAAGAATACACATACTGTGACTCTGGTGGTGGTTTCAGGAAAGAACACACATGCAATGACTCTGGTGGATCCATGTGGTTTAGGAAAGGAACACACATGCAATGACTCTAGTGGTGTTTTAGAAAATGAAGACACATGCAATGACTCTGGCGGATCCATGTGGTTTTGGAAAGGAACACACATGCAATGACACTCGTGGATCCATGTGGTATAGGAAAGGAACACATATGCAATGACTCTAGTGGTGGTTTAGGAAAATAAGACAGATGCAATGACTCTTGTGGTGGTTTAGGAAAAGAACACACATGCAATGACTCTGGTGGATCCATGTAGTTTAGGAAAGAAACACACGTGCAATGACCCTCGCGGATCCATGTGGTTTTGGAAAGGAACACACATGCAATGATTCTGGTGGATCCATGTGGTTTAGGAAAAGAACACACATGCAATGACTCTAGTGGTGGTTTAGGAAAACAACACACCTGCAATTACGCTGGTGGATCAATGTGGTTTATGAAAAGAACACACATGCAATGACTCTGGTGGTGGTTTAGGAAACGAACACACATGCAATGACACTCGTGGATCCATGTGGTTTACGAAAAGAAGACACATGCAATGACTCTAGTGATGGCATCTGGTTTAGGAAAAGAACATACATGCAATGACTTTAGTGGATCATTATGGTTTAGGAAAAGAAGACACATGAAATGACTCTAGTGGATCCATGTGGTTTAGGAAAAGAACACACATGCAAGGAATCTAGTGGTGGTTTATGAAAGGAACACACATGGTGGATCCATGTGGTTTAGGAAAAGAAAACACATGCAATGACTCTAGTGGCGGTTTAGGAAAAGAACACACAAGCAATGACTCTGATGGATCAATGCGGTTTAGGAACGAAACATACATGCAATGACTCTGGTTATCCATGTGGTTTAGGAAAAGAAGACACGTGAAAGTACTCTGGTGGATCCATGTGGTTTAGGAAAATAAGACACATGCAATGACTCTGCTGGTAGCATGCGATTTAGGAAAAGAAGACACATGCAATGACTCTAGTGGATCCATGTGGTTTATGAAAATAAGACACATGCAATGACTCTTGTGCACCATTGTGTTTTAGGAAAGGAATACACATGTAGTGACTCTAGTGGATCCATTTTGTTCAGGAAAAGAACACACATGCAATGTCTCTAGTGGTAGTTTAGGAAAGGAACACACATCCAATGACTCTAGTGGTAGTTTTGGAAAGGAACACGCATGCCATGACTATACTAGATCCATGTGGTGTAGGAAAAGAACACGCATGCAATGACTCTAGTGGATCATTGTGGTTTAGGAAAAGAAGACACATCCAATGAATCTAGTGGATCCATGTGGTTTAGGAAAAGGACACACATGCAATGACTCTAGTGTTGGTTTAGGAAAGGAACACACATGCAATTACTCTAGTTGACCCATGTGATTTATGAAAAGAACACATATCAATGACTCTAGTGGTGTTTTTGGAAAAGAAGACACGTGCAATGACTCTAGTGGTGGTCTAGGAAAATAACACACAAGCAATGACTCTGCTAGATCCATGTGGTTTAGGAAAGGAACACACATATAATGACTCTAGTGGATCCATGTGGTTTTGGAAAGGAGAGCACAAGCAATGACTCTGGTGGATCCACGGGGTTTAGAAAAAGAACACACATGCAATGACTCTAGTGGTGGTTAAGGAAAATAAGACACATGTAATGACTATGGTGGATCCATGTGGTTTTGGAAAGGAATACACATGAAATAACTCTTGTGGATCCATGTGGTCTGGGAAAGGAACACACATGCAATGACTCTAGAGGTGGTTTATAAAAAGAAGACACATGCAATGACTCTGGTGATGGTTTAGGAAAAGAACACACGTGCAATGACTCTGGTGGATCCATGTGGTTTAGAAAAAGAACACAGATGCAATGACTCTAGTGTTGGTTTAGGAAAGGAACACACATGCAATTACTCTAGTGGATCCATGTGGTTTAGGAAAAGAACACACATGCAATGACTCTGGTGGATCCATGTGGTTTAGGAAATGAACACACATCCAATGAATGTGGGGGATCCATGTGGTTTTGGAAAGGAGAACACAAGCAATGACTCTATTGGATCCATGCGGTTTAGGAAAATAACACACATGCAATGACTCTAGTGGTGGTTTAGGAAAAGAAGACACATGCAATGACTATGGTGGATACATGTGGTTTTGGAAAGGAATACACATGAAATGACTCTGGTGGATCCATGTGGTTTAGGAAAGGAACACACATGCAATGACTCTAGTGCTGGTTTAGTAAAAGAAGACACATGTAGTGACTCTGGTGGTGGTTTAGGAAAAGAACACACGTGCAATGACTCTGGTGGATCCATGTGGTTTAGGAAAAGAACACACATGCAATGACTCTAGTGTTGGTTTAGGAAAGGAACACACATGCAATTACTCTAGTGGATCCATGTAGTTTAGGAAAAGAACACACATGCAATGACTCTAGAGGATCAATGTGGTTTAGGAAAGGAACACATATGCAATTACTCAAGTGGTGGTTTAGGAAAATAAGACACATGCAATGACTCTAGTGAATCCATGTGGTTTAGGAAAGGAACACATATGCAGTGACCCGGGTGGAACCATGTAGTTTCAGAAAAGAAGACACATGCAATGAACTTAGTGGTGGTTTAGGAAAAAAACGCATGCAATGACTCTGTTGGATCCATGTGGTTTTGGAAAGGAACATCCATGCAATGACTCTGGTGGCGGTTTAGGAAAAGAGTACACATGTAGTGACTCTGGTGGTGGTTTAGGAAAACAACACACCTGAAATGACTATGGTGGATCCATGTGTTTTAGGAAAGAAACACACATGCAATGACTCTAGTGGTGGTTTACAAAATGAAGACACATGCAATGACTCTGGTGGATCCATGTGGTTTTGGAAAGGAACACACATGCAATGACTCTAGTGGATCCATGTGGTTTAGGAAAGGAACACACATGCAATGACTATTGTGGTGGTTTACGAAAGGAACACACATGCAATGACTCTAGTGGATCCATGTGGTTTAGGAAAAGAACACACATGTTATGACTCTACTGGAGGTTTAGGAAAAGAACACACATGCAATGAGTCTGGTGGATCAATGTTGTTTAGGGAAGGAACATACATGCAATGACTCTGGTTGATCCATGTGGTTTATGAAAAGAAGACACATGAAAGTACTCTGGTGGATCCATGTGGTTTAGGAAAATAAGACACATGCAATGACTTTGGTGGTAGCATGCGATTTAGGAAAAGAAGACACATGCAATGACTCTAGTGGATCCATGTGGTTTAGGAAAAGAACATAGATGCAATGACTCTAGTGGATCATCGTATTGTAGGAAAGGAATACACATGAAGTGACTCTAGTGGAACCATTTTGTTTAGGAAATGAAGACACATGCAATGACTCTAGTGGTTGTTTAGGAAAGGAACACACATGCAATGACTCTAGTGGTGGTTTAGGAAAGGAACTCACATGCAATGACTCTACTGGATCCCTGTGGTTTAGGAAAAGAACACACATGCAATTACTCTAGTGGTAGTTTACGACAGGAACAAACATGCAATTACTCTAGTGGATCCATGTGGTTTAGGAAAAGAACACACATGCAATGACTATGGTGGATCCATGTGGTTTCAGAAATGAACACACATGAAATGACTCTAGTGGATCCATGTGGTTTAGGAAAGGAACACACATGCAATGACTTTAGTGGTGGTTTAGGAAAAGAAGACACATGCAATGACTCTGGTGGTGGTTTAGGAAAAGAACACACGTGCAATGACTCTGGTGGATCCATGTGGTTTAGGAAAAGAACACACATGCAATGACTCTGGTGGCTGCATGTGGTTTTGGAAAGGAACATACATACAATAACTCTGGTGGATCCATGTGGTTTAGGAAAAGAACACACATGCAATGACTCTAGTGGTGGTTTAGGAAAATAACACACATGCATGAATAAAAGGAAATCTTCAGCATCTCTTCCTTTACATGTATAGTCTTGACCAGGGACAGACAAATGGTGAAGACTTCCATTGTACCGATCCACTACTTGAATCTACAAGGACTAGTTTAGTCA
>OU342743.1:405576558-405766958 GCA_910589775.1 Avena eriantha | reverse complement strand
ATTCCAACATGAGCATTCATTCAAAAACAAACCATATGGAAGCTTGATAAGGCATTCTACTCTCATAGCATGCAAAGGTGGCCATGTGGCTCTCCACATAACAATATCATGAAACAACATGATGCATCTATGGGAGCATGTGGAAGTAGAAGTGGATCCATCTTAATTATATGTGAGCTAGACATGAGCCAAAAGAAGTGCAAAAGCTCACCTATAGTTTGGATGGTGGAATTATGGGGTGGTAAAAAAGAAAGGTGGTGGAGTTAAAAGAGAGATGCCCTCAACTCAACTTGGGCATGAGCAATTCATCAAGAAGAGAATACATTTTATTAAGAACCAAATATGATTGATAAATGTATATGAGACCAAAACCCAAATGAAAAGAGTTTTATATGATGCTCAAATGCAATGTGGCATGATGACATGAGCATGATATAATTACGATGCAACAATTATATGGAGGAATATAGCATATTATTATTAGACCATGTAGCATTACAGATGTTAGACAGATAGGATGCTATAGCCACCCAAATAAACTACCCGCAACGAAGTTGGCCGGCTCCGAGACAGACCTAGGGTTTGTGACGATGGCGGTAAACGTCTGGGAACTCGAATGTGTGACTGGGCTTGTTGATACAGCATAAACGTGGTGCGAGATCCTAAACGGTACATGTGCTCCACGCACAATCGTAATTAAACAGTAAAGCATGGCATAAGTACAAGATAGTAATAAAGCCCCAAACTAGTTTGTGGCCCCAAGAAATAAAGTGTGAATCAAGCTCAGGCAAAGGGGGATCCATAGGGTCTCCCGTATGTGGATAGTGCGAATAGTCAAGTACTTGGGGTCCTATGGGACACAAGTGAGCTTAAAGAACAAAATAGCAGATAATGCTCACTGGTGCCTCTTTCATTAGTTATCCCATTACTACTCAGATTAAGTTGTTTAGGTACCTCATTATCCAAAAACTCACACAAACCCTACACATGCAATTCTACGACTCGCATGGCTCAAAAAACTCTGGTAGTAATGGCTCATGGGATGGAATAACACGCTTTGGTCGGGTTTAAAAGTAAAGGGCTATGCAATACTTGGAATTCAATTTAATGCAATCGCGACTCAGTGATGCAAGAGTAAGATAGAAGCATAGGTACTATATGTATGCAAGCATGGGTAATTAACCTGGTGGTGGTTTAGGAAAAGAACACACATGCAATGACTCTGGTGGATCCATGTGGTTTAGTAAAGGAACACACATGCAATGACTCAGGTGGATGCATGTGGTTTTGGAAAGGAACACACAAGCAATTACTCAGGTGGATCCATCTGGTTTAGGAAAAGAACACACCTGCTATAACTCTAGTGGTGGTTTAGGAAAAGAACACACATGTAATTACTCTGGTGTATCCATGTGGTTCAGGAAAGGAACACACAAGCAATGACTCTAGTGGCGTTTTTGGAAATGAAGACACATGCAATGACTCTGGTGGTTGTTTAGGAAAATAACACACATGCAATGATTTTGGTGGATCCATAAGGTTTAGGAAAGGAACACACATGAAATGACTCTAGTGTTGGTTTAGAAAAATAAGACACATGCAATGACTATGGTGGATCCATGTGGTTTTGGAAATGGGCACACATGAAATGACTCTGGTGGATCCATGTCGTTTAGGAAAGGAACAAACATGCAATTACTCTGGTGGATCAATGTGGTTTATGAAAGGAACACTCTTGCAATGACTCTAGTTGATCCACGTGGTTTAGGAAAATAAGACACATGCAATGACTCTGGTGGTGGCATGTGGTTTAGGAAAAGAACACACATGCAATGACTCTAGTGGATCATTATGGTTTAGGAAAAGAAGACACATGCAATGACTCTAGTGGATCCATGTGGTTTAGTAAAATAACACACATGCAATGACTCTAGTGGTGGTTTAGGAAAGGAACACGCATGCAATGACTCTACTGGATCCATGTGGTTTAGGAAAAGAACACGCATGCAATGACTCTAGTGGATCATTGTGATTTAGGAAAATAAGACACATGCAATGACTCTAGTGGATCCATGTAGTTTAGGAAAAGAACACACATGCAATTACTCAACTGGTAGTTTAGGAAAGGAAGACACATACAATGACTCTGGTGTATCCATTTGGTTCAAGAAAGGAACACACAGGCAATGACTCTAGTGGCGTTTTTGGAAAAGAAGACACATGTAATGACTTTGGTGGTGGTTTAGGAAAATAACACACATGCAATGATTCTGGTGGATCCATAAGGTTTAGGAAAGGAACACACATGAAATGACTCTAGTGTTAGTTTAGGAAAAGAAGACACATGCAATGACTATGGTGAATCCATGTGGTTTTGGAAAGAAACACAAATGAAATGACTCTGGTGGATCCATGTGGTTTAGGAAAGGAACACACATGCAATGACTCTAGTGGATCCATGTGGTTTTGGAAAGGAGCACACATGCAATGACTCTGGTGGATCCATGTGGTTTACTAAAAGAACACACATGCAATGACTCTAGTGGTGGTTTAGGAAAAGAACACACATGCAATGACCCTAGTGGATCAATGTTGTTTAGGAAAAGAAGACACATGCAATGACTCTAGTGGTGTGTGGCATCCCGCTAAAACCACTACTAGAAAATCACGATGTTTTGTGCATTGCATCATCATGACCGCATGCTCATGTCATCATGCCGCATTGCATTTGAGCATCGTCATCATCATACATATGTTTTGTCTAAAACTATTTTCTAAAAACCTACTTTGATTTCTAAATATTCTCCCGTCTTTATTTCAAATCCCAACCCCTGTCTCTCGCTCGGGTCTTTTAGTTTCCCAAAATTTATTTGCAAAAGTATTTCGTAAAATAAAAATTAATAAAAATGTTTTACCGGGGAGGCCGCCAGCCTGCCAGGCCAAAAGCCCAACAAGCCAGCAGCCTACTACCTGGTCCAGACAAAACCGGTCTAAGCCTAACCCCTACCCTAACCCTAACCCCCACCTACCCATTTTTCCCACCAATCTCCATCACCCAGCCACTTCCTCCACCCCTCCACCTCACCCCGTCCTCTCACCACCTGCCACCTCACCAACCCCCAACCACACAGCCACACGCATACACCCGACACGCCCACCCTAGTCCAACACGTAGCGCACACACGCCCACCCACCTGCGCGCGCAGCTCTCGTGCCCGGCCCCACACCACACCGGGATTCCCCCAGTCCCACCTGGGCGCATCTCCCTACCATTCCCACCTAGGACCACTGCCTGCTGGCCCCACACGCCACCTAACCCCCATCTTTAGCCGCCAGCTTTCCCATGCCCTAATCCCACCGCCTACCGACCCGCGTGGTCGGCCACCTACCGCCAGCCTGGCCCCCCGGTCCCACGCCGTCCGTCCGCCTCGCATAGACGCCACGTGCCCTGCAGGCCACGTTCTTCCCCTGCTTTCCTTTCCCCGCATCGACCTCCCCTGGCATCTCTCCCTCCCGCATCGCCTGGCTCCGGCGGCCTCCTCTCTGCTCACCAAGCTCGCCGCCGCCGCCTTGGGTCCGAGCCCCCGCCGCCAGCAACTCCTCTTCCCCCGCAGCGCCGCCGCCTCCTCTCCTCGGTCTTCCCCGCCACCGTGCATCACGCCCCGAGCCTGACCTTCTCCGCAGGTCCTCACCGCCACCCGGCCCGCGCCCGACACTCGCCGCCCTCCTCCGTTTCTCCTCGACCTCGCCAGGGCCAGCCTCAATCCCCACCGCTTGGAGCTCCCCTTCCACCACCTCACTCCCGACGAGCTCCCTGCTGCCTGAGCAGCCGCAACCTCACTCAACACTGCGTCGGAGCCGGCCCCCACGTGTCTCCCTCTCCCGTCTAACCCGAATCGACCCGGCGTCCCGCCGCAGGCCTCTCGTTGTTCGCGCCCCTGCAAGACCATACCAGGCCGCTCGTCCTCGCCCCGTCGTCCTCTGCGACCTGCGCGTCGCCTAGACCCCCAAGCACGTCCGTCACCCCCCTGCTCATCGTTCAAGTCATGCCCCGCCATGCCGCTCACCTGCCGCTGGCCGTCGAGGCTAGATCCCTGGACTCGCGTTTCTCCATCCTGAGGCATCTCCATGTTTTTTAGTGCCTCTTGCAGATCTCGACCGGTGGTGCCACTTCGAAGACAGGTACTGCAAAGCTTGCTCATAAAAACGCTTGTGTTCTCTGTGAGGCCAAGTCCAATACCAGTGCGTGTGTTCCCGAAGTTCCTCTCGTCAAGTTCTTTGCGGCCACCATAGTCATAATGTTGTTCGGAGAACCAAGATCTATGCGTGAAGATGTACCGAGAAGGTAGCCAAGATCTCCAGTACCACTCGAGTGACCGAGACCGATGCTTGAAGTCGGACTCTGAAGAGCCACTTTGCGGTACACCGAGTTCTTCGTCTGGACCCAAAGATCTCTGTCACAAATTCCAAGCACTCCGGCATGGACACACAAGGTCTCCCACATGGATCCGAAGACCGAACCCCGGTGCCACGCCAAGCTCTCCGACCCGGAGTCCGAAGACGCCGAGACCCCGGACGCCAAGATGTCCTCACGGATCCTCAAGCCCCGTTCCCGGAGTCCGAAGACCGATCCTCCAAGCCAGAACCCCATCAAACCTTCGGAACCCCAAGATCTTCTACCCTAGATGTGTGACCCCTACCTATCCCTATTTTATAAATGTTATATATAATTGTTGCATATTAAATTGTTCATGCTTGCATCGCATCATGGGGTTTGGGGGTATTATGTCGATGCATCTAATAATTAAATATGGAGACTATATGCGGACTATTTTAGTCTTATATATCATCTCCATTTAAATTTGAGTAGCGAACCGATGCTATGTTTTGCCTTGTGAATACAACATTTAAATTGCGGGGGTTCTAAATAACTGGAACCTATTAATTAATTGTCGGGACCCCGGTTCCGCATAATACTGCCTAATTGCACCGCATCTGCATCATATCATAATCATGCCGGATCTTCTGTCGTAGTATTAAATATTGCATCCGGTGTGTTGCCACTTCGGATCGTATGGATCCTAAGTCCCTGTGATTAACATGCTAGTCCCTGGATTATTAGCTTGCACTTCAAAGTCGATGAATACCATGTAAAACACAAGTTGTTATTACATGAATAATTCAGAGTATGTTTATTACAACTTGCATAGCTTATAGCTAGCTCAAAATAGAACAGCGGAAACTAAATGAAACTTGAGTCCATCAATGCCTCAGGCTGGTTGCGTGAAGACCCGTGATCCCTACGAACCTTTCAGTCTTCGGATTCTGCACATAAGACGTGGAGCCAACAAGTTGGGTCAATACTTTGAATGTATTGGCAAATTACACCAAGGAAAGAGTGAGTCTATCTCTACATGCAAGGCTAAGAGTAGGCTCTGGGGTTCATTTGCATAAAGCCAATTTTCTCAACATAAGAAGAAAAGAGGAAGAAAATTTTCCCTACTTTGTAAACTTTGATAAGTAGTATAGGGTCGAATGAAACACGTGGATATTACTCACCAAGTGCCCGATCAACCTAGCACTTGGATATTACGCACCAACTTCCCAAAATCCCACCAAATGGCGATATTACTCACGCCTTGGGGTTTATAAAACGTTAAAGTTTGGAAAAGAGAGAGGAAGATCTTTAAGAGGCTCCATCCTTTAGATGCTCAAGGTTGTTCTGTTTCCGTGAACACGGCTGATCGATTAGATTGCAATACTCTCGAGAGGTTGTGCACTTTCCCCACAATCCACGATCAAGTCCTTTTACAGACAAGACCATGGCGAAGCCTTCCCTTAGTAGCCCCTCTACTAGCTGGATCCAACCGTGCCAAGAACCTCCAAATGTTGGTACCCTAGTGAGGTTTCCCACTAAGTACTAAGCCAAGACAGAGCCCATATGTATTGTGGTTGCACGGGAAGCTTCTGAATTCTGAAACATGGCAGACTTCTTTGATTCCTGGGTGGCCGTCCTCCACCAAATATTCACTCATTGGCCCGACAACCATTCCGCCCAGAAGAAAACATAGTTTTACTTTGAAGGGGGTTTAGAGAAGAAAAGTTCGCTCGAGCGAGCTCTCGTACTTAGAACTTTTTTGAGTCTTTCGAACCCTCCCAACGGTACTTGATATATACAAGTATATAGCATAACAAACATAACTTAGAAAAATAGGATGACCTATTGGGATGGAAATTCCTAAGCATAGAGCTACTCATGGCATACTACAAAACCGCACTTGCGAAAATAGTACTAAGAAAATCTACCAACATCCTACACATGCATACTGCAGAATTTGAAGAGTAAAACATGCATAGTCAAAACTGGGACATAAACATGAACAAGTGGTGTAACTTGCCTTGATCCGAGCAGCACTCTACACAACAGTACTCCTCAGCGCACTCCGAGCAATCTAACGAAACAAACATGGACCCCATCACAATTTGCACAAAACAAAGTCACGAAGTCGAATATGCATGCATGCAACATGGTAATATGCAAGGAAGGATTCAAATTTGACCCAGGGTTATATTCGGGGGTGTTGTTGAGTTGGGGATGTCATTAGAATCGGTTCCCCACAGGTTTTAAGTATTTTGGATTAAACCCTAAATAAACAAGCTCAAAACTAGATCTACAACTCCGATCTACCTCGAGACAGATCTGAACACTCTAAGCAAGTTATAACAATTTTCTACAGAAGGTCTCGTAGAAACAAAGCCAACGCAACAAGAATCAACTAAAACGGAACTACGGATAATTTTCTAGAACTAAAATACTCTAATCTAAACTTTAAATCCTACTACAAGATTTCTGTAGTAAAATAGTAATATTATTGTAGATCCGTGTTCTACTCAAAATTATGAACCCAACGGTATATTATACACATTTTTTGGACAGAAACTGAATTACTATGAATTAAACGAGATTAAAACAATTTCTGCCTATTTTAGAAAAAGACAGAGCAGCGGCCATCTATGCGACGACAAGTGGTGTCCAGGGGTTGGTCCAGCGGGGCGCGCGGGGCTGACGACAGACGACGTGATAGGCTGGTACCCCTTCGGCCTGGCCAACTAATCCTAATCGTTGGATTGGAAACGGACGGCTGGGGGGGTGGCCGGTGGCTTACCGAGGTGGGTGGCGACGGGGTCGACGGCGGACGGCGGCGGCGGTCAGTGGAGATCGGTGATGACTAGGCGGTGCTCCCCTGGCTCGGTGGAGTAGACGACGGCGGACGGTCCCTCGTCGCGGTTCCGTTCCCGGGAGCGGCGTCGACTCCCTTCCTCCGAGGCGACGGCGAACGGCGGCTGGAGCTCGCGGATTCCGGCGAAGCTCCGGCGAGCAATTGAGGTGGCTGTGGTGCACGACGAAGAGGGAAAAAGGCGTGAGAGGGAGTGGTACTGCAAGGGGAAGAAAAAGGCAGTGGATGTCTTCGGAAAGATTACCGTCGGGCGGCGGCGGTGCTGCTCCGGCGAGGTCGCGGGTGGCGGCGCGGCGAGCAAGGGCTAGGGTTTTTTTGGGGCAGCCGGCCGCAGGATTTATAGTCCAAAGGACTTGGGGGGCGGCCGGTCGCGGAAACGGCTCCGATTCGGCCGAAGGCCGTTCCTGACGCGTCGGCGACGGTGGAGTCCGCCCCGATCTCCACGGAGGCGAAGGCGCGGTGGGACCCCGCCTGTCGGCGGCTGCGGCGCGGGGGCGGGCTGGCGACTGGCAGCGGTTGTTGGGCCGGCCTAGCCGGGCGACTGCGGTGTGCGCCGCTCGCTCGCGGGCGTGCGCGGTAAGTAGTTGCGGGCTGGCTTCGGCTGGCCCGCTTAGGTTAGACATCTGTTTTTTTCTCTATTCTTCTTATTTATTTCTGTTTCACCAAAAGTCGCATAACTTTTGCAAATAGACTCCGAATTAAATGAAATTTGTCTCTAAAATTTTGTAAAAAGAAGAGGATTAGAAAGGGGTTATAAAATAACACTTTTTCAAGGGTTTTGGAGGTTAGAAATGGTTTTACCCTTTTAGCCTTTATATGACTATGGGGTTTAGGAAAATATCTTATGCAGTTGATGCAATGATGCAAGGATATGATGCATGCTTCTAGTAACATCTGAAATTGCTAAATTTGGGATGTTACAAACCTACCCACCTTCAGAAGAATCTCGTCCCCGAGATTCATGTTGGTTAGCAAATAGGTGTGGGTGTTCTTTATTTAAGTCTTCTTCACGTTCCCATGTGGCCTCTTCCTCGGAATGGTGATTCCATTGAACTTTGCAAAACCTGATAGGCTTGGTACGAGTGATTCTCTCGGCTGTCTCCAAAATCCTGGTGGGTTTTTCCTCATAGGTGAGATCGTTTTCCAGTTGAACCTCGTCCAACAGAACCGTATCCTTTAGTGGGTTTTCGGCCATTTCCGGGTGGCACTTCTTTAATTGCAACACATGGAAAACATCATGAATTGTTAACACTTACGGCAATTCCAACTGATAGGCAACCTCCCCTCTGTAGGGCCCTATGAATCGGGGTGCTAACTTGCCCTTGATTCCAAATCCCTTAACTCCTCGTAGTGGCGAAACTTGGAGATACGCATGGTCTCCCACTTCATAGGTCACATCCCTGTGCTTGGAATCAGCATAACTCTTTTTCCTAGATTGGGCTATTTTTAACCTGTCTTGAATCTATCTCACTTTTTCTTTGGCATCCTTGACCAGTTTAGGTCCAAACAAACTCCGTTCTCCAACTCCACTCCATAGCAGCGGAGTTCTACACTTCCTGACATATAGAATTTCGAATGGAGCCATCTTGATACTAGTTTGGTAACTGTTATTGTATGAGAATTCCGCATATGGCAAATTATCATCCCATCTAGACCCAAAGTCTAGCACACAGGCTCTTAACATGTCCTCCAAGATTTGATTAACTCTTTCCGTTTGCCCATCTGTTTGCGGGTGGAAAGCAGTACTAAACTCCAGTCGTGTCCCTAGAGACTCGTGTAACTGTCGCCAAAACTTCGAGGTGAATGGGGTACCTCTATCAGAGACAATCCCCTTGGGTACACCATGAAGACTTACAATCCTTGACATATAAATCTTAGCAAGTTTAGCACTTGTATAGGTGGTCTTTACGGGAATAAAGTGGGCCACCTTTGTGAAGTGGTCGACCACTACCCAGATGGAGTCATACCCAGAACGAGTCCGCGGTAGTCCTGTGATAAAATCCATGCCTACCTTGTCCCATTTCCAATCGGGCACAGGTAATGGCTAAAGCAGTCCTGCTGGTTTTTGATGTTTGGCCTTGACTCTGTTGCACACTTCACACAAGCTGATGTATTCAGCAATTTCTCTTTTCAAGTTATTCCACCAGAACCTATCTTTCACATCCATGTACATCTTTGTATTACCCGGATGAATTGAGTAAGGAGAATCGTGAGCTTCCTGAAGAATTATCTTCCAGATAGCGGGATCATCGTGAACGCACAAACGCTTCTCATACCAAAGTATTCCTTGTTCATCCGTATGAAACCCTTTTGCTTTACCCTTTCCTATATTAACTCTTATCTCCTCCAACTCTTTGTCCCTCTTCTGGGCCTCTTTGATTTGGTCCAGAAGCGTGGGCACTATCTCCATAGTCGCTAAGTACCCCTTAGGAACTATCTCCAACCTTAGGTCCTTAAACTGTTCACAAAAATCCTTTGGAAGTTCTCCCACGGTAAGTCCATTTACATAGACCTTCCGGCTTAAGGCGTCAGCCACAACGTTGGCCTTTCCAGGATGGTACTGTAGGTCCAAGTCATAGGTCTTGATGAGCTCAAGCCTTCTCCTTTTCCTCATATTTAATTCCTTTTGAGTGAAGATGTATTTAAGGCTCCTGTGATCCGTGAACACATCACAATGTTTGCCCATTAGGTAATGTCTCCATACCTTGAGCGCATGCACAACTGATGCTAGTTCCAAATCGTGCGTGGGGTAGTTATTCTCATGGTTCCTAAGTTGCCGAGAGGTGTAAGACACTACTTTTCCATCTTGCATCAGTACACTACCAAGTCCTTGTCGAGAAGCGTCGCAATAGACCTGGAAGTCCTTTTGGATGTCAGGGAGACACAAAACTGGTGATGTTACTAGGCGCTTCTTTAATTCTTGAAAACTTGCTTCACAAGCCTCGGTCCATTGGAACTTCTTCTCTTTCTTCAGCATCTCTGTCATAGGCTTTGCTATCTTGGAAAAAATTTCAATGAACCTTCAGTAATATCCCGCAAGGCCCAGGAAACTCCTGATATCACCCACATTCTTAGGGGACTCCCATTCTGTTATGGATACTACCTTACTTGGGTCCACGACAACTCCTTTAGCAGACACAATATGACCAAGAAATCCCACTTCTTTCAACCAGAACTCACATTTGCTAAACTTGGCATACAACTTGTGTTCCCTTAACTTTTCCATAATCAGGCGCAGATGCCGCTCATGTTCCTTCTCGTCCTTGGAGTATATGAGTATGTCATCAATGAATACCACAATAAACTTATCCAATTACTCCATGAATACCTTGTTCATCATAGTCATGAAGTATGCCGGGGCATTGGTTAAGCCAAACGACATCACGGTGTATTCATACAATCCGTATCTCGTGGTGAAGGCGGTCTGGGGTACATCCTGTTCCTGGATTTTTAGCTGGAAATAACCTGGTCGGAGATCAATCTTAGAGAATACACTAGCTCCCTTTAATTGAGCGAACAAGTCATTGATATTGGGTAGGGGATACTTATTCTTGATTGTCACTTCATTCAACGACCGGTAGTCCAGGACTAGTCTCTTGGTTTTATCCTTCCTCTCCACGAATAAGACAGGCGCTCCCCAAGATGACGCACACAGAAGCCTTTGTCCAATTTCTCTCTAAGCTGTTTCTTAAGTTCCTTCAACTCATCCACATCCATCTTGTACGGTCTCTTTGCTATCGGTCCAGTACCAGGCATCAAGTCAATGAGAAACACGATGTCTCGGTCAGGAGGGATCCCTGGCAATTCTTCTGGAAACACATCTGGATTCTCCTTCACAATTGGCACATCCTCCAAGCTACCCCCCTTAAGAGAGTTCACCATACTTCCTTTGAGTGCGAAAGCTGACTTAAAGCGGATCCTTCTCTTATCTGGAGTCGTGAGTGCGATAGTCCTTTTGGCACAATCTATGACTCCCTCGTATTTGGTCATCCAGTTCATGCCCAAAATTATGTCTAAGCCTTGTGACTCCAGAACGACTAGGCTGGTGGGAAAGATGTGTGCCCCAATTCTTAGTTCTAACCCACGGCATCCAGAGTTTGCCACTATTTCTCCTCCAGGAGAACTTACCCTTAGAGGAGTACTAATAGTCTCTGTAGGTATCTTGCCTCTATCCACAAATACCCTTGATATGAATGAATGTGATGCACCAGTATCAAAAATAATAACTGCGGGGGTGGAGTTAAGCTTGAACTTACCAATCATAGAGTCAGGTGCCTCACGAGCATCCTCCACGGAGACATGATTCACTATGGCTTTGACGAACGGATTCGGCTTCTTCCCATTTCCATTACCATTGCCATGGTTGTGTCCGTTGCCGTTTCCATTACCATTCCCATTCTTCATCTTTTCGGGGCAAGTAGTTGCATAATTCTCTGTCTTGTTACACTTGAAACATGTCACTTCACTCAGATCCTTCCCATTGCCGCTTCCATTGCGGTGTTTAGGGCCATTGTGGTTGTGTCCTCCATGACAATGACCATTGTGGTTGTGGCCATTGTGGTTGTGGGGTGGTGGTGACGAAGTGCGTTGCTTCTGATACGGGGCTGAGTTGTGCTTGTGTGAGGTGGACTTTCTCTTTCGTTTCTCTATACTCCTTTGCTTTGCTTCAACCACCACTGCCCTGTCCAGGAGTTCCTGGTAGTTATCAAACTTCAGAGCCACAAGAATAGATATTTCATCATTAGGTCCCCTTAAGAACTCCTCCTGTCTCTTGGCATCAGTGGATACATCATCAGGTGCATAATGTGCCAGCTAGTTGAAAAGGTCCCCATACTCGGAGACAGAGCGGTGCAGTTGTTTCAGGTCGCGGAACTCGCGTCTCTTTAGTGACATGACTCCTGCGGCTACGTGATGAGTATGAAAGGCCGCCTCGAACTAGTTCCAGGTGATAGCCTCAATATCGGGGTGGGTGACCTGGTAATTATCCCACCATTCAGCAGCTGATCCCTCAAGTTGGTGCGCGGCAAAGCGCACCCTGTCAGCTCCAACAACTTGGACGGTGTCTAACTTCTTGTTGGTGGTGTGGAGCCAGTCATCTGCCACAATTGGCTCAGAACTACTTGAGAAAACTCGAGGGTCCAACCTCAAGAACCGAGTCAGGCGATCCTGTTGGGGCGGTGGGGGTGGTGGAGGCGGCGGGTTGTTGTTGTTGTTGTTTTGCATGTTTTGAGTGAGGAGTTGGATCAGCTAATTCTGGGAGTTCAGAAGTTGTGCTATCTCTGGGGGCATGTTGTTGTTGTTGTTTCCACGTCTCGCCATCTATGGGGTTTGGGAACAAGTTAAGAGATGGATGGAAAGCCTAAGGAATAAAACTCCTACCCTTATGTAGACAAGAGAAAAACACACGAGAAAAGCAAGGCACACAAAGCACACAATCAACTCAGTTTAACTAAGCCAAAATAATTTTTTTGGTACTCATTACAATCGCGAACAACGTTTAACTATAGAACTAAGGGTGGTCCAACTACTCTACTCATCATCCACTTCCTCATCCTCAATGATGAAGCCTTCCTTCTCTAGCAGCGACTTGTATAACTCCATGTCCTTCGTCGTTGCTTCAAGCTTCTCCTGAAGTTCCTTCACCTCCTGTGGCTCTGGTGTAGTAGCTTCGAGCCTCTCTTGGAGTTCCTTCGCCTCTTATAGCTCCTGGATAGCAGCTTCCAGCTTCTTTTGGAGTTCCTTCTTCTCCTTTTGTAGCTTCTTGATCACACTTGACCCCATAGTCACGGGCGTGATCTTCTCCTCCAAGCTCCTCTTGGCTGCTCGCAGGTCCTTCAACATGGTGGCAAAGTTCTTGAACTCCATCTCGTTTTTTGCGAGCACAAGACTTTGCTCCCTAATCCTCTTGTTCTTGTCTTGCACCGTCTTCTCTTGATTATCGAACCTTTTGTCTTGGGCGGTGAGCTCCCCTCCTAGGGACTTGATCTTCTCTTCCACCTCCTCGATCTTCTCGTCCTTCTCCTTGACTAGGGCACAAAGCTCGTCATTCCTCATGATCTCAAGGCAACTCCCCTTCTGAAGGTCATTGATGTGGGACTCCAAGTCTTGATATTGGATTCTTCGACGCTTGCATGTCTTCCTTTCCTCTGGGGTTAACTCGATTGGAACTCCCTTACCATCACGTCTTCCAAAGAGTTTGATGTAGTGGCCTTCAACCTCTTCATGGTGGCGTCCGCAAAGGCGTCCAATGAGCTCCTGCAAGATGATGCTAAGTCCTTTCTCCTTGGACTCACTGGTGACGTTGAATACAATGGCCTATGTCTTGGGTTCTATCTGACTGTGCCCTGGTTGGATGACTTCAATCGCCCAACATCCTTCCTTGTGCATCTTCCTCAACTCGCTTCCCTTGATTGACGGCATGGGTAACTGCAACATCTTGATGATGTCCAGAAGGAATTCCCCAAAGCGCAGGCACTTGATGTCTTCGGTGGTGTCGTAGTAGAAGGCCGTCATCTTTAGGTTAGGAGAAAAAAATTAGGCACAAGGTGATAAGGAAGAGAATTACTAGAAGAATACAAATAACTTAGAAGAATATGGAAAGCTAAAACACATATGGTAAAGGTGGTTTCCAATCCTAGGGGTCACGTCCTACAAGAAACTTTGTGCTCTGATACCATCTTTTGCGACCTCGGGTCGTAAGGATCCTAAGTCCCTGCGATTAACATGCTAGTCCCTGGATCATTAGCTAGCACTTCACAGTCGATGAATACCATGTAAAACACAAGTCGTTGTTACACGAATAATCCAGCGTATGTTTATTACAACTTGCATAGCTTATAGCTAGCTCAAAATAGAATAGCAGAAACTAAATAAAACTTGAGTCCATCAACGCCTCAGGCTGGTTGCATGAAGACCCGCGATCCCTACGCACCTTTCAGTCTTCAGATTCTGCACATAATACGTGTAGCCAACAAGTTGGGTCAATACTTTGAATGTATTGGCAAATTACACCAAGGAAAGAGTGAGTCTATCTCTACATGCAAGGCTAAGAGTAGGCTCTGGGGTTCATTTGCATAAAGCCAATTTTCTCAACGTAAGAAGAAAAGAGAAAGAAAATTTTCCCTACTTTGTAAACTTTGATAAGTAGTATAGGGTCGAATGGAAGACGTGGATATTACTCACCAAGTGCCCGATCAACCTAGCACTTGGATATTACGCACCAAGTTCCCAAAATCCCACCCAATGGCGATATTACTCACGCCTTGGGGTTTATAAAACGTTAAGTTTGGAAAAGAGTGAGGAAGATCTTTCAGAGGCTCCATTCTTCAGATGATCAAGGTTGTTCTGTTTCCGTGAACACGGCTGACCGATTAGATTGCAATACACTCGAGAGGTTGTGCACTTTCCCCACAATCCACGATCAAGTTCTTTTACAGACAAGACCATGGCGAAGCCTTCCCTTAGTATCCCCTCTACCAGCTGGATCCAACCATGCCAAGAACCTCCAAATGTTGGTACCCCGGTGAGGTTTCCCACTAAGTACTAAACCAAGACAGAGCCCATATGTATTGTGGTTGCATGGGAAGCTTCTGAATTCTGAAACATGGCAGACTTCTTTGATTCCTAGGGCGGCCGTCGTCCACCAAATATCCACTCGTTGACCCGACAACCATTCCGCCCAGAAGAAAACTTAGTTTTATTTTGAAGGGGGTTTAGAGAAGAAAAGTTCGCTCGAGAGAGCTCTCGTACTTAGAATCTTTTTGACTCTTTCGAACCCTCCCAACGGTACTTGATATATACAAGTATATAGCATAGAAGCATAACTTAGCAAAATAGGATAACCTATTGGGATGGAAATTCCTAAGCATAGAGCTACTCATGGCATACTACAAAACCGCACTTGCGAAAATAGTACTAAGAAAATCTACCAAAATCCTACACATGCATACTGAAGAATTTGAAGAGTAAAACATGCATAGTCAAAACTGGGCATAAACATGAACAAGTGGTGTAACTTGCCTTGATCCGAGCAGCACTCTACACAACAGTACTCGTCAGCGCACTCCGAGCAATCTAACGAAACAAACATGGACCCCATCACAATTTGCACAAAACAAAGTCACGAAGTCGAATATGCATGCATGCAACATGGTAATATGCAAGCATGGATTCAAATTTGACCAAGGGTTTTATTTGGGGATGTTTTTGAGTTGGGGATGTCACTAGAATCGGTTCGCCACAGGTTTTAAGTATTTTGGATTAAACCCTAAATAAACAAGCTCAAAACTAGATCTACAATTCCGATCTACCTCGAGACAGATCTGAACACTCTAAGCAAGTTATAACAATTTTCTATAGAAGGTCTCTTAGAAACAAAGCCAACGCAACAAGAATCAACTAAAACGGATCTACGGATAATTTTCTAGAATTCAAATACTCTAACCTAAACTTTAAATCATACTACAAGATTTCTGTAGTAAAACAGTAATAACATTGTAGATCTGTGTTCTACTCAAAATTATGAATCCAACGGCATATTATACACATTTTTTGGACAGAAACTCAAATTACTATGAATTAAACGAGATTAAAACAATTTCTGCCTATTTTAGAAAAAGACAGAGAAGCGGCCAGCTATACGACGACAAGTGGCGTCCAGGGGTTGGTCCAGTGGGGCACGCGGGGCTGACGAGGCGCGCTGACGAGGCAAGCGCCACGCGGCGCGACGCGATAGGCTAGTACCCCTTCGGCCTGGCCAACTAATCCTAATCGTTGGATTGGAAACGGACAGCTAGGGGTGTGGCCGGTGGCTTACCGAGGTGGGTGGCGACGGGGTCGACGGCGGCGGTCGGTGGCGATCAGCGATGACGAGGCGGTGCTCCCCCGGCTCGGTGGAGTAGACGATGGCAGACGGTCCCTCGTTGTGGTTCCGTTCCCGGGGGCGGCTTCGGCTCCCTTCCTCCGAGGCGACGGCGAACGGCGGCTGGAGCTCGCGGATTCCGGCGAAGCTCCGGCGAGCAATTGAGGTGGCTGTGGTGCACGACGAAGAGGGAAAATGGCGTGAGAGGGAGTGGTACTGCAAGGGGAAGAAAAAGGCAGTGGAGGTCTTCGGAAAGATTACCGTCGGGTGGCGGCGGTGCTGCTCCTGCGAGGTTGGCGGCGAGGTCGCGGGTGGCGGCGCGGCGAGCAAGGGCTAGGGTTCTTTTGGGGCGGCCGGGCGCAGGATTTATAGTCTAGAGGACTTGGGGGGGCGGCCGGTCACGGAACCGGCTCCGATTCGGCCGGAGGCCGTTCCTGACGCGTCGGCGACGGTGGAGTCCACCCCGATCTACACGGAGACGAAGGCGCGGTGGGACCCGCCTGTCGGTGGCTGCGGCGCGGGGACGGGCTGGCGACTAGCGGCGGTTGTTGGGCCGGCCCAGCCGGGCGACTGCGTTGTGCGCCGCTCGCTCGCGAGCGTGCGCGGTAAGTAGTTGCGGGCTGGCTTCGGCTGGCCCGCTTAGGTTAGACTTCTCTTTTTTTGTATTCTTTTTATTTATTTCTGTTTCACCAAAAGTTGCATAAGTTTTGCAAACGGACTCCGAATTAAATTAAATTTGTCTCTAAAATTTTGTAAAAAGAAGAGGATTAGAAAGTGGTTATAAAATAACACTTTTGCAAGGGTTTTGAAGGGTAGAAATGGTTTTACCCTTTTAGCCTTTATATGACTATGGGGTTTAGGAAAATATCTGATGCAGTTGATGCCATGATGCAAGGATATGATGCATGCTTCTAGTAACATCTAAAATTGCAAAATTTGGGATGTTACACGGTGTTTCTTCTAGTGTTTGCTTCTTCACGGATTAGACCGATGAGTTGATGCGAGTATCGACAAGTTCTCCGGATATGAACCTTCGACAGTGTTTCCCAGGCGAGCATCTCTCCCCCTTCTACCTATTTTGCATTTATAGTCTTTATTTCCTCCTGTTGATATATTGCTATCCATGTCGTGATGCTTTAGTTTCCGTACACCAGTTATATCCCATGCAGCCTCTATATTACCTTGGACACCTCCTATTACCTGTGTTTGGTAGATAGCTAGCCTTGCGAGTCGTAGTTGCTTGCTAATGTGCGATCTCGTGTTGTCAAGTACCACAATTGTTGGAATGGTGGAGATGCTTAATGGTGGAGATGATCATGACTTTAAATACAACTATTAAATTGCTGGGATAACTAATGAAAGAGGCACCGGTGGGCAATATATGCTATTTGGTTTTTATGTCCACTTGTGTCCCGTAGGCCCCGAGTACTTGATACCTGTTCCTTGACTATTTGCACTATTCACATCCGGGAGACCCTATGGGATCCCCCTGAGCCAGAGCTTGATTCATTTCTATTTCTTGGGGCCACAAAGTAGTTTGGGGCTTTATTACTATCCTGTACTTATGCCATGTTTTACTACTTTATTTAAGATTGTGCGTGGAGCACCTGTACTGTTTTGGATGCGGAGTGTTTTCGCGGTATTGACAAGCCCAGTCACATTTTCGGGTTCCTAGTCGTTTACAGCCATTGACGCAAACCTTGGGTCCGTCTCGGAGCCAGCCAACTTTGTTGCGGGTAGCTTAATGGGGTGGCCCCCTGAAATATTTATGCATCCTGTGATTGCTTTGTCGTGAAAGCCTCGTTGGGTTTTGAGTTGGTTTTTCCGAGGTTGATCGAGTGTGTTTTGCTATTTGTGCACCCCTGTAGTGTAAAACTTTCTGAAAGCCGTGTCCGCGGTTATGGACGACTCGGAGCACAGTATCTTGATCATAGACAAGCATAACTAAAGTAGTGCTATAAATTTGACTTAATATGTGACTAGTAGTCAGATTCAAATACAACGGAATGGATATTAAAAATGCCAACAACTGGTGGAGCTAGGATTCCTCAGGACAACTAGTCAGATTCTTGTTATATCTTCCTAGTAAGTATTGCAACTCCAATGGAATGTGATAAAAGTGCCAACAACTGCTGGGTTTTGGGATTCCTCAGGACAATTATATCTGACTAGTAAATGTTCCAACTATAACGGAATGGTGATTAAAACATATGTGTACTGAATTGTGTGTTTACCCCTGTAGTGGTGATTTTGTAAAGGTGACCTTAACTCTATGAACAACATGGGTTCGTCTGAAACTAATTTTCTCGAGGATTGAGTTTGGCTTAGTTAAGAAAGCACAATTGTAAGTCTTATAGTTAACTTGTTTCAGGCATTGACACGGCATAAATTATTCATCTAGAATTTCCTTTATCCTCTGTAGTCTGTCCTTGCTCACCCTCGTGTGCCTTCTTCTGTTCCTTCAACAGATCCGCAATGTAGTACTCTAGCTTCTTCTTGTCTTCCCTGAGTTGATCCCTCTCCTTTTCTGCATTCCAAATCAGCAACTTGTGACTATCCCAAAGCTTCTGTGCAGTTCCCACAACCATGCTCCCATTGATTCTTTCACTTAGTTCTGAATGCAAATTATTGATTTCTTGTTCCAGCTCCTTATTTTGTACTGACAACTTTTAATTTTTTTCAGCTGCATCAAAAGCATCAGTAAATCTCTCCGACCTTTCCAAATCATACAACTCCCATAACTGGGCCAAACATTTCTTAAGTGCATCTGGCCACTCAAGATCCACCCACTCTACTGCTTTACACACCAGGCTAACCTAAAAAATCACACACTATTGTGTTATGAACATACACGATACATTTTTCTTCATGTCACCCTTCCATGAAATGTAAACAAACCTGATTTGTACAGCCAAAAAACTTCTCCTAGTGTTACTTGAATGCAACATATCTCCTTAGTTTTAGCCCATGGTCACATGGTACTTCTCCATCGAGATATAGGCCCTCCCATTCGGGGTCGTAGATCGTCCGTGGTACCTATAAGGAAACGCAAAGCTGGAATTGAACATGATTGCATGCACATATGGAGCTCAGATCGAGGGAATTACCGATGCCAAACCCTAGCCCGAGAAAACATAGGAACTCACATCGGGGAAGGAATACTCGATGTCGGAGAGAAGGCTGTCGCTGCTCTACTGATCGTCCTCGTCATTCCAGGACAACATGGCAAATGCGTCGGCGTCGGTGACGGTGAGGAGAGAGAGAGAGAGAGTGTTTGAGAGAGAACGAAAGAGTGTGGAAAGTGAAGTGCGACACCGCTGCAACAATTACTAAATTGGCATGTTACAATAGTTTAGTGGATACCATGCCCTTTCCCTGGATTACTATATCCTACCTATTAGGGTTTCTCTTCATACATTCTTATTTCAAAGATTAAACCTATAATCCCTTCATCCCAACTTCCTTGCCTAATAGCAACATACCAGTATATTACATCATCTAAAGAAACAAAATCATGTCAACTACAAGGTACTTATGCATCACTTGTTCAATCATGGTTTCAACATTACATTACATTCTCTCAAAAAACATAATCACAGAAACAAGTATATTACATCATCTCTAGAAACAAAATCATGTCATCTATAAGGTACTTATGCATCACTTGTCTAGTCATGGTTTCACAAAACATTACATTACAATCTCTCAACAAACATGATCACAGAAATAAGTATATTGCATCATCTCAAGAAACAAAATCATGTCAAATACAAGTTACTTATGCATCACTTGTCTAGTCATGGTTTCAGAAAACATTACATTACAATATCTCAACAAACATAATCACAGAACCAATTATATCATGACATCTCAAGAAACAAAATCATGTCAACTACAATGTACTTATGCATCACTTGTCCAGTCATGGTTTCGCAAAACATTACATTACAATCTCTGAACAAACATTATAATAGAAACAAGTACAATACATCATCTCAAGAAACGTAATCATGTCTACTACAATCTACTTACGCATCACTTGTCTAGTCATGGTTTCACAAAATATTACACTACAATCTCTCAACAAATATAATAACATAAACAAGTACAATACATCATCTCAAGAAACATAATCATGTCAACTATAATCTACTTATGTCTTATTACAACAATGATGGTTTCAGTGAGTCACATGTCCGAAAATCTCAATAGATCGCACAACATTATATCTCAATCTCTCAACAAAGATAATCATAGAAACATGGTCTAAATGCAACAATAGTCTAGTTTACAAATACAAATAGGGGAACACCACGGTCCATATGCCAAGCCTAGGGTAGGAGCTCTCATCAAATCTGAGCAACATTGATCACCTTGTACTGTTCAGCCACTGCAGGGGCCTCTAAATCTACTAAAACCTCCTCAACAACATCATAAATGGTAGCCAAGTAGAACACCTTCCTAGTTTGCTTCTTTCATTGCATAATCTGCAAAAGACCTTCAGTATCCAAAACCTCTATGAATTTCTACTTCTTATGATGCCACCCCCAGAGTTTTGCCATATGCTTAGGGCCAATATTGATTTCCTTACTGATCTTATCTCTCATTTCGTCAAGAGTTATGTTTTTGGAATCTATGGCACTCTCCACAGTACATGACGAAACTGACTTATTAACTCTCTCATCAAGTTTTGCCTGTATGAATCCACCTCTAAGTCTATACTGAACTTATCTAGATCAACATCTGTTGGTCCGTAGTCTCTAGGAGCCAAAGCTCTCGTAGTAAGATCTCCAGCATTTGCATACATATAATCAATCGTTGCTTCGACTTTCACCTTACGATTAGCTACACAACACTCCCAAACCATCTGAAGCTCATGGGAGTGCTCAATTTGCATATAGGTATCATTCATGTTGTGCCACACCAAGTTTGTCCTCTTTCTAGAACCATATGGAATCCTAGCATGAAGCATATCTACCAGCTGTGAAACAGACACAACCTCTTTGCAATTCACAAGAAGATGCACATCTTTCCCAAACACAACCCTCTCGCAACCAAAATCTAGTTTATCATGCTGGTGAACATGAACTCTGAACTCATATAGGTCCCTTGTATCGAAGCTATGCCTAATTTGATTAAAAAGGGGAACTTTTCAGTTCATTCGATACTATTATGGTGTAACTAATCTACTTGTAAGATAGGGCACATATAAGAAAAATTCACCTCTCGCTCTTCTCTCGAGTTTTTTCTTCGATATCTGGGTGCCGCACCGCCCATCACTTCTGAACAATCCGCCGCTGGCCCTGCTTTTCTCTTCAACCCGCTGCCCGTAGGTACCATGGGAGCAGAATTATTGCTGACCTCCTCGCTAACCGGGGCTGAAGACCTCGCAACTGCTTTGCATTGAGCCCGAGACTCTGGCTCCGACAAACCCGAATCAGTCGGCGATGTTGCTACAACCTTCACCTTACAAGACATGCTGTGCCGCCAGCGCCGGATTTAGTGTCGGGGGAGGGATAAAAAAAGGACCTCCGCTGCCGACGGATTCAGTGTCGGGGAATGGAAGAAAAAGGACCTCTACAGCCAGATTCAGTGTCGGGAGTTAGGAAAGTATAGTAACTGATTTTCCCCTATGACACGTGCAGGGTGGCTAAGAAGAGGGGCATAGCAAGAACTAGTGTAACGGAATATCCTGACTTAATGGGCACAATTTAAAAATATTGGGGTTGGCCATCATTCACTCGAAACATCCCTTTCAGCAATTGGCGCCCCAATTTTTCGAATCGCGGTGATTAAAATCAACTTGGGTACCGCGATGCACTAGCGTCTCAACTTTCGGGCTGCAAAAGTATATTCTCGTATGTGTGGGCATGTCGATCAATGTGCTTTTAGAAGAGAGAACATGCAATAATACCAATGGATCCATGTGTCATGAGAAGAGAACAAATGCAATGACTCTAGGGACTCCACGTGTCATGCCATGGTTAGAGAGACCAAAAACACATAGGGAAGCAGCTTCCACATTGCATGTTGCACCAGTGTGGCAGAAGTTGTATCATAGAATTGACAGGAGTGTGTGTGATCATGTGGATCAATGTGATTTTGGAAGAGAGAACATGCAATGAAACAAGTGGATCCATGTGTCATGGGAAAAGAACAGATGCAATGACTCTAGGGACTCCATGTGTCATGCCATAGTCATAGAGACCAAAAACACATAGGGAAGCAACTTCCACATTGCATGTTGCACCACTGTGGTAGAAGTTGCATCACAGAATTCACTAGAGTGTGTCACTACTAGGAACTAGGTTATAGGCGCATGACAGTTAGTAGCGTGCCCCTTTTTCCCCATGCTACAGATATTATTTGTAGCGTTCAAAAAAGTCTCATGCTATAGATAAGCATTATCTGTAGTGTGGGAACTTGAGAAGAACACTATAGGTGTGTGGGTCCCACAAGAACGTGAAACCAAAAATATCTACAACATGTCCGAATAAGTGCACACTACAGGTATGAAACTATTTGCAGCGTGGACCTTTTTTTGAACGCATCTGATATATCTGGGCCCACATATGCGTATAACATACACGGTCTGTATTGTGCGATTCTTTTGAACGCTGCATATAGTTTGTTACTTGTAGTGTGGGACTTGTAGCGCATGCTGCTAACCTCCACGAACCTACCACTTTAATTTCAGCCACCTACCACACTCCCCCTCTTCATTTCACTTTGCTTGTTTTTCTCCCCCTCCTCCCCTCCTCCCTCACCCCCACTTCCCTCTCCCCCTCTTCATTAATTATACCTAGTGATATCAATTGAACAACATCTAGCTTAGCTAAATTACTCTCCCACAAGCTACAACAACTAGATCTACTTGTTAAGTACCACAAGATCCTAGATCTAGACCTAGGTACTTATCACTCTCCACCATACCCTCTTCTCTTTTCATTAATGATGCATTTATTGTAGCTCTTGCAACATGTTGGTGCCCACACCACACTCTCCAATTGTGCGCTTGTATGTGTTGGACGGTGAATATTTGGCATGGCAAAGAGTCGTATGTTTGCATCCGGGAACCGATGAAATGCATAAAATTGTACTTGTGTTTTGATCCCGTGACTCAATTTGAAAATGTGTAGGTTGAGTTTCCTATGTTTTGCCGAAATTTCAATTCACTTCCGTTTCAGATAATTCTAGGCACTCCATATGTCCTATTTTTAGCAAAGGTCATGCCGAAATTTTCTATCCCTCTCTTCGCATCTAATGATCTAGCTTATTGATAGCTATGAGATTCGACACATTTTTGATGCCATTTATTGATGGTTTTCTCCCGAATTTGATCATTTTCTAGCTTTACCTAACGTTAATACTTCGATAGCGAAGAAAACTTGGTTTTTAATGTGTGTTTCAGGTTTTGAATGTCAATAGAAGGTTTTAACTAGAGAAACACAATATTCAGGAGAAAACAAGCAAGTCTCTCTTTGGAAGCACTCGAAGGGAGCTTACAGAAGCTTTAACGAGCAACTATACGGCAGGAATATTTTTTTGGCCATATAGTTCCCGCCATATAGTGGTCAACGCCTCGGTCTTATCAAAAGGGACAACTTCCGTGAAGGGATCGAGGATTAAAACACAACACAGCAGCCGCCATACCATCTAGAAGGGAGAAATAAGAGATCCGGAGAAGAAGCGGAAGACGTTCTTCATCTTGCTCCACGATCTTCGACCTCCTAGCCAATACGCCCCCATAGCCACTACTTGTACTTCAGAGAGAGAGGGATCTTCACCTTGCAAGACTAGGGTTTGAGATTGTTTCTTCCCATCTTGAATTGTGTTGGATATATTTCTATTCTTATTATGGATCTTGATGTGCTCGACTTTCGACGTAGAGATCGTTGGGAACCCCAATAGGAAGGTATGATGAGCACAGCAGTAAGTTTTCCCTCAGTTATGAAACCAAGGTTTAATCGAACCAGTAGGAGCAACGAAACACCCCAAAGGTGTTACTAGCTGAGCTTTGGCAGGGCTCACTACCGGTGCTACTAGCAACGTGGAGACCTGCACAACACAACCTTAATCGAACTTTGTCCCCAACTTGCGATGAGGTTGTCAATCTCATCGTGTTTTGCGGAAAACAAAGGATTAAACGTATCGAATGGAAAGAAGTAAAAGTTTGCAGAAAGTAAACACAAAGCAGAAACAGTTTATAGATTGTATGTAAAGAGAAGGACCGGGATCCATAGTTCACTAGAGGTGGCTCTCCTTAGATAGATAACATGTTGGGTGAACAAATTACAGCGGGGCAACTGACAAACACCGAGAAAGCAATACATGCATATACTAATCATCTTGACTCCTCTGAGACTTGATTGGGCATTACAACATAATACATAGACTGCCATCCAACTGCATCTATGACTAATAATCCACCTTCAGGTTATCATCCAAACCCCCTCCAGTATTAAGTTGCGAGCAACAGATTATGGCTTTATGAGCTGCGTGTAAAGTAAACAATACGATTGTTCTATGAACAAAGGATTGTTGTTTCTCCCTAGTAGCAACAGCACATCTAGTACCTTAGAGATTTCTGTCACTTCCATAGATTACCTGAGGCATGAACCCACTATCGCGCATAAATACTAACTCTTGGAGTTGCTAGCATCTACTTGGCCAAGATAGCTACTAACAACGGAAAGCATGCAAGATCTCAAATAACAAAGACATGATAGAATCAATAATCAATCTGAAATAGCATCTCAATATCCATCAGATTCGCCACAAACACAACATGAAGAATTACAAATAGATGATCTTGATCATGAATGGAGCTCACAAGATCTAAACATGAAAGCACAAAGGAGGAGAACCAGCCATCTAGCTACTACATGGATCCGTAGTCCAAGGATAAACTTCTCACGCATCACACCAGAGGCTTGCATGGTGATGAAGAAGGCCTCCAGGGTGAATTCCCCTCTCCGGCAGGGTGCCGGGAAGAGCTTCAGATCCCTCTCGATCTAGGGATGGAGATGACGGCGGCTACAGAATCTTTCGTGGATTTTTGATCTGGTCCTTAGGGTTTTTGTCCCGAGGGCAATATATAGTCGGAAGGAGAGGCCGAGGGGGTGCTGGGAGCGGCAACACCACCCCCTAGCGTGGGCCAGGCCTGGCCGCGCGACCAGGTGGTATGGTGGCTCCCTGGCCCTTCCCTGTCTCGTATTCTGGCACTTGATCACTTCCGGAAAAATAGGCACTTTGGCTTTTGTCCCGTCCAATTCCAAGAATATTCATTTTCTGACTTTCCTGGAACCAAAAACAGGAGAAAATAGGAAGCTGGCACTGTGGCTCTTGTTAATAGGTTAGTCCAAGAAATCATATGAAAAGTACTCCAAAGTTGGAACAAAACACAAGAAAGTGGATAAAACCAAGCATGGAACATCAGAAATTATAGATACATTTGCAGTGTATCAACATCCCCAAGCTTAACTCCTGCTCGTCCTCGAGTAGGTAAGTGATAAAAAGAAAGAATAATTTTTGAGTTGACATGCACCTTCAAAGACTTGATCAAAGTATTTGCAAAACATTCAAAGCTGGGATCCAAGTACTTCAATTCTAACATGAAAGACAAAGTTCTAGCAATAAACAAAGAGACTATGATGCAACATAAAAAAGGCACAAACAAAAGATTCATGAATAACAATGCTTTGCAAGATGTTTGTTTGTTTCACATAAAGAAAACATAGCATAATAGTATTCAGCTTGTCCCTCAATAGAGTAGCAAATATAAATGCATAGGACACCTTCAAAGTTCATAAGAGTGACTAAATACAATAGTTTAAAACAAGCAATAACAAGTTATGCATCAATCAACTAGTCTTGGGACAATGCACATAGAACTAAGAATGCCCACTATGCTCTCAAAGTAGGTGCATAAAGATAGAAGATGGAGACTCAATATAATGGTGGAAGAAAAACCTTTTGTAAAAGGAAGTAGGGATTCAAGTCTCATAAAGAGCTTCCAAAAATTATGGTACTTGTAGCTTTCAGCTCTCATTGACCCTATCATAAGCATCTTGAAGTGATTAAGGTTAAAGTGAACAAACTATGGTGTACATGCTTGACGAAGTATAAGTCAGAAATCTCATGTCCCTTGTATACGAGGGCCGCTCCTCATGCTACTCAAGTTTAGTCAACGGTAAGTTCTTGTCATCGTAAGTACATGTGTATTATTGAGAACCGCCAACGGGGTACCCCTTGCCCGATGATACGGAAGAATCCCTATATCCAAATGACAAGGCAAGCAGACAACGAGCATCTCAGCATTCTTCTTATTTACCATGGGAATATGGTGCTTTTTTCTCTCTTTCCTCTTTTCATAGTATCTTTATTTTTCTTTTCTCTTTTTTTTCTCAATATAGGACTCTTTTTTATAAGAAGAATGCTTCATAGATAGCTCATTATGGTTACGCTACAGGTTTCCACCATGTCAGCATGGATTAGACCAGCGGCCCAGGCGTTTCTCTAACACATATACATAACTCCATGGACTTACAAGCTCTCCTTTCATTTCACACCGACGACATCCATATACAAAAGAGCATGATATCAACTAGGTACAAGTACCAAGTGCAATGTTGAAAGCGTTCCCCATGAAAGCATGGTTTTGCTAATTCCCGACAAATAAGTGCAAGCATATACAACATAGAAGACACAATGGTTCAAGTTTATTAAGGGCAAGTAAAGTAAAGTGTGCTATCAAGTTCGTGAGAGCTTTAATCACTAGTTTTCTCATAACAAGGGGAAGGTAAACAAAAGCATGAATATACTTGGAATAGCATAAGCTAGTAGGTAGGTATTGTGGACTCTTTGGAATAACTTGGTTTAGGGAGTTGGATGCATGAGTGGAACTCATACTTTGTTGTGGAGGCTAGCAAAAGACTGGGATCGACAAACTAAGAGAGCAATAATGGCCATAATCATGCAGAGCGACAAAACATCATTGATCAAAGCATAAAATGATACTACAAGTTGAAAACTAAAGGATCATACATGCTATGGTGACTTGAGATAGTCATAACATGGTGTGAGCATGCGCCAAGTCAACCCAAATAAAGCGTCAAAGGAGAATAACACTATACTATGCTTTAATATGGTAAAACAACGCATGATTCATCCAAGGCACATTAAGCAATCTCAATTGTTTATAACAAGTCATGCTACAACAAAGAATACTAAGCATAAAGACAAAACAATATCAAGCATGGCATGACAAAGCATAGGCCACATTCAAAAACGAGCTCTTTTTACCACATAAGTATGAACTTTCCTACTCTTTTCCAAACCAAACCAAACTATTTGCAAACCAATGTATGAAAGAGGGGGTCCAACAAATTTATTCATCAAACTAAGCAAACCAAAGCAAACTAAAAACCAAAACAAAAACAAAAAAGAAGACGCTCCAAGAAAAACACAACTGTGCATGAAACAATAAAAATGAAGCGTTTGGAAGAAACCTGAGATTTTTATTGATGAAGAAGGGGATGCCTTGGGCATCCCCAAGCTTTTATGCTTGTGCTTCTTGGATATTTCTTGGGGTGACACGTCTGGCATCCCCAAGCTTGAGCTTTAGTCCATCCTTCATCTCAGTACTCATTCCTTCCATACACCTGAAATTTTTCCTTCATACAAAACTTCACACAATCTCATGTGCATCATTAGTGCACTTAAGATAAATAAGTCTCAAGGTTCAGTTCTAACATCAAATAAAATTCCATTAGAACACTAGATACTGTAGCAGTTCCCTCAAAAAGCTCAATTCCCCAAAAGAACTCAAGAAGGAACCAACAAGAAGCAAATGCAGAAAATGGCAGAAATCTGTCAAAACAGACCAGCAGGTAAAGACGAATTTTTTCGAAGACCTTCTGTTGCTCAAATAAAAAAGTGTTGAACTAACGAAAGTTTGATAACAACCTGGGGCAGAAGCACAAAAAACAACAGCGCAATCCGACATATAGAGCTCTCTCAATAAGTTTTAAGGTGAAGCACAAAAATCTGTTTTGGGACAGCAACTTTCCCAATCATTACTTCTCTATCATTAGAGATTACTCTTGGCACAAAAAGCAAATAAAAAGGATAAGGAGAGGTTATTACAGAGGTAATAACTTCCAAGACTCATCTAAAACTTTTGGGTTATCTCCCAATAAGTACTTTTCTTTAACGCCTTTAAGTTAGGCATAAGAAGCTAGAAAAAGGATCATGTATTCTCAAATGAAGAAGCATTAAGATCAATACCACAAATATTTTCAACAAAACAAGGTATATCATCCAAATAAGTTCGAGAGGATCCTCTCTCAATGCTCTTAGGTTCACTATTATCATCAAAAGGGTTTGCAGGAACAATCCAATCAAGATTCTTTGCTATGGCATCATGTATTGCTACTAGTTTGAAGGGTATTGGTATCTTAGGTTCTTCCCCATTAGGTTTGGTTTTTTTCATCTTTTCTCGTGTACCAACAACATCTACACATGAGCCTAGCATATTAAAATGTTCAAAAACTTTTCTAGCTTCTTTGGCAACATCATAGAACTCCTTAAACAAAGTTTCTAGAATAAAATCCCTCTTTTCAGGATCCTGAATTTCTTTAAGATTAAGAAACATCACTTGCATTAAGGGGTTGAGGTTAACAAACCTAGCTTCTAACATGTGAATTAAAGAAGCTGCAGCAATCTCATAGTTTGGATCAAGTTCTACAAGGGATCTACCCTCAGTATCTTCATGCTTACTAACATGATTAAAGAATTCTTTAATGTTATCTTTCCTAATTATAGAACCACTACCAATTGGAAGGTCTTTCAGGGTGAATGTAGGGATCAACATGGTGAGCTAAGGAAGAGGTGACAATTAAAGGAGACTTAATTTTTTTGTGTTTTTAAATAAGAAAGCAAACTTGTAAAACTAATTTTTTTGTGTTTTTGAAGAACAAAAAAAGCAAACAAAGCAAAAAATAAAACTAAGCAAAACAAAAACAACAAAGTAAAGAGACTAGTTATGAGGGACTCCCCTTGTGAAGATGTCCTTGACCCCCCCCGCAACGGCGCCAGAAAAGATCTTGATGCGCTCGACTTTCGACGTAGAGCTCGTTGGGAACCCCAAGAGAAAGGTATGATGAGCACAACAGTAAGTTTTCCCTCAGTTATGAAACCAAGGTTTAATCGAACCAGTAGGAGAAACGAAACACCCCAAAGGTGTTATTAAGTGAGCTTTGGCAGGGCGCACTACCAGTGCTAGTAGCAACATGGAGACCTGCACAACACATCCACAGAACTTTGTCCCCAACTTGCGATGAGGTTGTCAATCTCACCGTGTTTTGGGGAAAACAAATATTTAAACGTATCGAATGGAGAGAAGTAAAAGTTTGCAGAAAGTAAACAGAAAGCAGAAACAGTTTATAGATTGTATGTAAAGAGAAGGACCGGGATCCATAGTTCACTAGAGGTGGCTCTCCTTAGATAGATAACATGCTGGGTGAACAAATTACAGCGGGGCAATTTACAAACACCAAGAACGAAATACATGCATATACTAATCATCTTGACTCCTCGGAGACTTGATTGGGCATTACAACATAATACATAGACTGCCATCCAACTGCATCTATGACTAATAATCCACCTTCAGGTCATGATCCGAACCCCCTCCAGTATTAAGTTGCAAGCAACAGATTATTGCTTTACGAGCTGCGTGTAAAGTAAACAATACGATTGTTCTATGAACAAAGGATTGTTGTTTTATCCATAGTAGCAACAACACATCAAGTACCTTAGAGATTTCTGTCACTTCCCCAGATTACCAAAGGCATGAACCCACTATCGAGCATAAATACTAACTCTTGGAGTTGCTAGCATCTACTTGGCCAAGATAGCTACTAACAATGGAAAGCATGCAAGATCTCAAATAACAAAGACATGATAGAATCAATAATCAATCTGAAATAGCATCTCGATATCCATCAGATCCCCGTAAACACAACATGCAGAATTACAAATAGATGATATTGATCATGAACGGAGCTCACAAGATCTAAACATGAAAGCACAAAGGAGGAGAACCAGCCATCTAGCTACTACATGGATCCGTAGTCCAAGGATGAACTACTCACGGATCATACCGGAGGCTTGCATGGTGATGAAGAAGGCCTCTAGGGTGAATTCCCCTCTAAGGCAGGGTGCCGGGAAGAGCTTCAGAGCCCTCTCGATCTAGGGATGGAGATGACGGCGGCTACAGACTCTTTCGTGGATTTTTGATCGGGTCCTTAGGGTTTTCGTCCCGAGGACAATATATAGTCGGAAGGAGAGGCCGAGGGGGTGCCGGGAGCGGCCACACCACCCCCTGGCGCGGGCCAGGCCTGGCCGCGCGGCCAGGTGGTGTGGTGGCTCCCTGGCCCTTCTCCGTCTCGTATTCTAGCACTTGATCACATCCGGAAAAATAGGCACTTTGGCTTTTGTCCCGTCCAATTCCGAGAATATTCATTTTCTGACTTTCCTGGAACCAAAAACAGCAGAAAACAGGCAGCTGGCACTATGGCTCTTGTTAATAGGTTAGTCCAAGAAATCATATCAAAAGTACTCCAAAGTTGGAACAAAACACAAGAAAGTGGATAAAACCAAGCATGGAACATCAAAAGTTATAGATACATTTGCAATGTGTCAGATCTCCACGGTAATATAAAGACGAATTTCCTTCATTTGATTATATCGATGATATGTTCTTCTCTCATGTGTGAGTAATTCACTTGGGCATGGGAGATGTAGGGGATTGGTGAGATGTGATGTGCCTTCATATATTTTCCATTAGTTTGTGATTGACTCTAATTATTATATTATGTGTGCTTGACTATCTATGGGATGCCTAATGCTTGTTGTCCAATTAAGGGCCCAGACAACATGATGCTTTGTTCTACATAGATAAGATCTTGTTCGCTAGCAGACCGGTGACCCCCAGGTGACACGGGGATATCAATGGAAAACTACTAGACTCGAGGATAACAAGGAAACCACTGTGCTTATTGCATTAGTCCGATCCAAGGAGCTTAATCGCTAAGCAACTTGAAGGGTCTTAATTGTCTACTGTCTGACCATGGTTTTGGTAACAGGCTAGTAGGATTATTGAAGAATCTACCATGAGGAGTTCCGGCTAATTATTGGTTGCTCGCCTACACATATATTTATAAGATTATAATTGTTACATTTATCATTCGTCCACCTAGCACAATCACTATCACCATGAACTGAATCTCCCCGCGCCTTCTTTTGCCATCTGCAGGAAACAACAAGGAACCAAGTCGTTCTTTACTTTTTTGCTTTATATTTCTGAAGTTTACATTTTAGTTCTATTTAAATACATCTGATTTAATCAAAACCCCATTCTTATTTCAACATGTGCAGTCAATTCACTCGAAGAATTGTGACAACTTCGGGTGTGACAGAGACTTCACCCATAAACACTTACCTATTGGCTCCCTGTGGGATCGATATCTATACTTCGAAACTAGCTACAAACAATCTGTGCACTTGTAGACATCAAGCTATTTTCTAGCGCCATTGCCTGGAGCTAAGCGCCAAGTGTTTGTCTTTTGACATTTCAGGTGTTGCTACTACAAAATGTTATACTTTGGAGATAAAGGGTCTACACGCTCTGGTAGGAACTATTTATCGGATTATATTGAGCACGTGCCTGCCCAAAGGAGCGAAGAAATTATTGAAATTTTTTTAAGGTCAAATAAAGTTGAAGTTGAAAACCTGAGTGATATTATGGAAATCATGTCTATTTATAGGACAACTCCCATAAAACCTGAGAAAACTCTTAGAGAATACAATGCTCCAAGTTCTTAATTTCTTAAACAACCAATAGAATTCCCTAATCCTGGAGTTAGAGAATACCGATTTGATGGTGGAATTATTGAAATTTCGCAGGAAAAAGCTTTCAGTGGAAGGGAAGATGAAGACCCAGGAAGACATATAAGAGAGTACGATGATGTGATAACATTGCTCAGACCAAAAGGTTTGCCAAGAGACTTCACTCATGTAAAATTATTTCGTTGGTCTCTTAAAGGTAAAGCTCTAGACTCGTTATATTCTCTCCCTCGCCATTAGATAAAATGTTGGGAAAACTGTATTCTTAAATTCATAAACATGTTTAATCCTTTTTAAAAGGTAACTGAACTAAGAAAGAATATATGCAACTTTAGTCAGAACGTGGGAGAAAATTACCCACAAGCCTGGGAAAGATTCTTTGGAATGATCAATAGTATTCCTAATAATGGCTATTCTGAATCAACTATTTCCCATTTATTTTACCACGGTCTTAATACTCAATGTAGAATTGCTTGACTTCTCAGTAGGAGGATCTATTAATAGTTTAACTATTAAAGAATTTTGGAATTGATGTCTACTAGGACTAAGAATGATTCTTTATATAATCCTGATTTTGGCACTAAGATGGAAAAAGGGATACTTCGTATAACTCCTGATCTTATGCCTGAGGTACGAAAAACAATGAAAGATAAAGGTATACCTTCTGACCTTATTAAGGAAAACAAAGTAGATTTGTTACAAGTTTTAACTGAAGAAGATGAAACTGGAAAAAAAATTCAAGAATTAAAACATCGACAAGTAAAATCTCATAATAACTTGCATAAGCACTTTCAAAAACACAAAAAGATTTTGGCGGAACTCACGGAAAATTATGATGAGATTGGCCAAGAAATAAAATTATTTCACAAGTATCTTAATATGATTGAAACCCAATGTGAACAAATAGCATCTGGTTATCAAATTTTTCTTCATGATGATAAAGATATTCCTTTTTCTACTAATGTTGTCACAAGAAGGGGTGCAGTTGTTACAAGACCCTTAGGACCACCGGAATATGAAGCTGAAAATGAGCGAAAGGAAAAAGCCTTGCTCTAAGCAAGCCAAGAAGATGATACATTGGTGGATGCTCAAGATGAAACTAAAACACAAGATCAAACCAAGGATGACCATTGTGACTCTAATGCAGAGATGGTTGATCTAAGAGAAGAAAAAGAGATAAGCAAGGAATATGAAGTTGTTGTAGTACAAAAAAGAAAAGCGATAAGCAACAACAAAAGAAAGCAACAAAAGAGCCTGATCCCCCACAAAAGGTAAAAGACAAGAGTAAGTCAGGTGAGAAAAAGCTTCCTTATCCAGATCAAAAAAGAAAGCACCAGATCAGGTAATTTATAATTCTTTTACAAAGGCACTTAGTGACCTTCGTATAGAAATTCCGTTTGCGGATGCAATTAAAGTTCCCACCTATTGTAAATTCCTCCATGATATTCTTAGTTGAAAGAAAGAAATAACTGAAACTATTGCCATGGTAACTAGTTATCATGCTAATGGGAAGCTGTTGTCTAAGTCTAGAGATCCCGGAATACCAACTATTTCATTCTCAATAGGTAAAACTGATATTCACAATGCCGTGTGTGATCTAGGAGTAGGAGTTAGTGTAATGCCATACTCCCTCTATAAAATGTTAGGATTAGGAGAGTATTCTCCTACTACTATCACTTTATAGATGGCTGACAAGTCCACTAAACAACCTATTGCTATGATCGAGGATGTTCTACTTAGAATAGATGAGCATGTTATTCCCACTGATTTTATTATTCTAAGATGCCTGAAGATGAAAAATCATCCATAATAATTGGAAGACATTTCCTTAGTACCACAGGGGCATCAGTTGATTGTGCTGAAGGAAAGATAATCTTCAATGTTTATGATGCTGAAATCATCCAGTATTTTCGAAAGAATCTAGAAGCAAGAGAAAGCTATATTCCACTGACAAAACGAGTTCATTTGGTAAGTGCCTTTGATAAAGGGCAACCCAAGGTAAGAATTCGAGAACAGATAAGAGGTTGAGTTACTCAACCATTCTTAATAAAATGCTTAATGGGAGTCAACCCATCTAGTCAATAAAATAAACTTGAGAATAAAAGGTTCATCGCATTCCTACCACTTTTTCACAGACATTCTTGCGGAAGCGCGCCCGTGAAGATGCAGCTGTCAAAAAGTAGTAGAAACATCGAATGAATGAGTATAGAATAAGAATAAAAATAAAAGTTTGAGTATTTCGTCTAAAAAGCTAAAATTTTGCTTTTAATACGCCAATGTTGGTCGACAGTTTTTACTATCAATTTTCTGTAAAAAATAAGGTATTTCGCTATGTTTTGGAATAAGAAGGTATTCTCAAAGAAATAGATTTTTTCGATGATTACGGATGGTTTAACGTCCAACTATACGGCGGGAAATAAAATTCCGGCCATATAGTTCCGGTCGTATAGATATCTTTGCCATCAACAAATTTTCTTTGCAGACATAGAGAATTTAACGACCAACTATACGGTGGGAATACAAATTCCGGCCATATAGTTCCGGTCATATAGATATCGATGCCTTCATACAAAATTTTCAGAAAAGTACTAAGAGTTTAACAACCAACTATACGACGGGAATAAAAATTCTAGCCGTATAGTTCCGGTCATATAGATATCGATGCCTCGCTTAGAAATTTATCCCAAAGGTACTTTGAGATTAACGACCAACTATACGGCGGGAATAAAAATTCTGGCGTTATAGTTTCGATCGTATAGATATCGATGCTAGTTTTAGAAATTTATCTCGAGGGATAGACGGTTTAACGACCAACTATACGATGGCATCATTGAGATCTGGACATATAGTTGCGTCCGTATAGCTATTTTTTGCGTAAAGAAACCCCAGTTCGCGGCACCGCTGCAACTATACGGGCGGAACAACATCACCTGCCTATATAGTTCTAGCCATATAGTTTGGTGGGACCACAAAATCGCACCGGGGCGGCTAGGTCTTTCACCCCTCCTCATTATTTCTCTCATATTCTCTCTCCAAACCTCCCAAATCCACCTAGAGCTCTTGATTCTTCACAAATTTCATTCGTTTGAGTGGGGGAATCAACAAATCGGTATTTTTCTCTGCCTATCCATGCTTTAATTTTAGATTTCCATGGTTGAAACTCTCAGATTGATCTAGTGGATGAACTCAAGCCTATTTTGTTTTTCCTATTGATTTGTCACGTTAGAATTGAATTATCGACGTAGGATCATTCATATATGATGTACAAAGTATATGCCTAAGGGTTTATGGTGAAATTTTTCAGTGGATCACGATGAAAAAAATTGGTAACCTCTTTCATTCAAGCAAGTGCCAATGGGGTGAGGGCTTGAGCTCGGGGTCCCAAGCCGAGCACAACTCCAAGTTTGCCGTGGTTTCATCAAGGAGGGTGCTGACCACAGCGTTCTCACCGCAGCGGGGTTGAAGGCGGACTTCAACCTCATGTGCAACAAGGCAGGGTTGACGGTACTTGGCTTCGCAAGCCACGACACATACACCGAGCTTACCCATGAGTTCCTTGCCTCCTTCTATGATGACCATAGGGAGAGAGGTAATATATGCAAGGTAAGCTTCACCATGAATCGACAACACTATGAAATGAATTTTGAACAATTTCTTGATGCTTTTGGCTTCCCCCGCGTTGGGGAGCCAACTATTACTAACCTCTATGGTATCACAAGTGGAGAAACTTGGGAGATCATTTCTGTTAATGGTGGCACCAACTTCTATCAGAAGAAGATGTCCACCATTCGGAACCCAACCATCCGTTACTACGCCTTGTTCCTCGCCAACACACTACTAGGAAGAGGTGACACTGGTTCCATGGCCAATGCAGACATGGAAATGATCACCAAGGATCTCTTTCCCACTGCACCGCAAAGCCCAAATCCTGCAGCTCTACTCATCCAGCACTTTCATCATCAAAGCAACAAGACCAAAGGTGATATTCGCATTGGTGGTTGGTAACCCACCTTTCCCATGCATTAAATATTGTATTACCTATTATCCAACATGTTGACGGCTCCAAACTTATGGACGTCAAGTATTTAACTTCTTGTGGCTTCCTTGGTGTTTACCAAGCTAACCGGAGGGTCCGAGCCTATCAGTTTAGTTATCTTGATGATGCACTGGGTGAGCAGGTTCCGTTGCCCTATCCCCAAGCCTTCTCGATTGTGGAGAAGGATACTTGGATCCTCACCAAGGACCAAGTGATACAGACCATGGTTGAACTTTAGCCTGAGGAAGAGGAAGATGAAGAAGGGGCAGCATGATGAGGATGAGCAGGAGCCGGTGGATGAGCAAGGACACAAACCTACTTGGGAGGGACAACAATAATAGCAGCAAAGGGGGAGCTTGGGACTCATGGCCCAACTAGCCACAACAGGGGTACAACTATGTCCCCTATCTAGAATTCATGACCCACTCTTCAGGAAGTTCAACCAGTGCGTTGGGGAGATCGACCACACTCTTCAGGAAGTGAATGAATATATGAGTACTTTAACTTAAAACTTCAGTCACTTCATGACCCACCTCCTCGACTACTACCAGCAGTATCCGCGCCAGCCGCCAAATGACGGCAACAACTGAGCCTAGCAATAGCCTAAGCTTGGGGGAGGTTTGAAAACCTCCAAACTTTGCATTCATGTTTTTATTTCTTCTTTCGATTTATTTTATTTCTTCCAATTTGCATGTTTATTTTTAGTTTTACATTCCTAATCCAAAAACAAATAGTTGTAACTTTATTTGCAAGTTCGTTTCTTTGTTTCTCTCGGAGGTTACTCAAATTCAGGTGACTTGACAATATGGAAATACAGAAGGGGTTTGACTCAAATACAGGAACAAAGCAAGCAAGGGGAGGTATCACATTCCTTTCGTCACTCTCTTTGCAGCCTTAAATTGATCCTACAATTATTTACTCGCTTGCACTTGAGTCACTCCCCACTTAGCTTGTTATACTACACATTCTATTCCTTTGCTAGTGTCTCCTTTTATCTTTGAAACAATGAGTAATGAACTTGGTTAAAAATAATTCCTACATTTTTACAATAAGAGAGAGCATCCTAAAGATTACTAGAGTCCATGCTTAGCTCAAATAATTTAATTTTAGAACTACTCCATCCCATTTGAGCTTAATCTAAATATTCTCGATAACACCCTTTGAATGAAATTGTTTGATAAAATGGATGCTTGGAAGTAGAAGAAATTATGCCACTACTTTTTCTAATAATTACCGTAAGATATTGCTTTATGCGTGCCATTACATCTTTGTTGTGCTCCATGGGGAACTATTAACTCTGCTGGACAACGAACGATCTAAATGTGAGAACCCACTTGATTTCGGCTATTGAGTTATGTAAACATCTGTAGTAGCAATGCTATGACGTGTAATTTTTTTAGTCTCCTCATGGTTTCACGTTCCAAGTGAAGTTGTATTACTCCTCTGACCCATTATTGCTCAACATTATTTATTGGCATGGTCACGAGTGCACAACACAACCCCAATTAACATGTTACAAATAGTGGCATGATTTCTCTATGAAGGAGCTGAAGTTTTCGAAAGACACAAGAAAGAAAAAGGTACTTTGAGAGTCTTGAAATTTTGACATGAGAGTAGATGAGTTGTTCTTAAATTAAAAGTTTTGGCGCCAACTTGAGTAATCTTAATTGATTAAATAAACAAAAACAAAAAGTTTGCATCTCTCAATGAAGAGAGACACCAAAAGAATTTGTCTCACTTTCCTTGATAAACTTTTGATACTTTCTGGGGTATATGATTTATTTGCTAACAAGATATACGTGGTTAGGAAGAGGACTCAGTGCAATCTTGTGAATACATTTATGATCATATTTAAGATTGCAGGGATTGTGAAGAAAATAATTTGACGCCAAATCAAACTTGTAACTTCTTTTATTTTTAGTCTCGAATCTCCGCTATTCTTCCTTATTTCCTTGCCACTATAGGGCGAGCAACATCTAAGCTTGGGGGAGTTGATATCTATGAATTTCGACAAATTTTTTATGGATTTTATTGATGGTTTCCTCCTGGATTTGGTCGTTTTCTAGCTTTACCTAACGCTAATACTTCGGTAGTGAAGAAAACTTGGTCTTTAATGTGTGTTTCATGTTCTAAATGTCAATATAAGGTTTTAACTAGAGAAACACAATATTCTGGAGAAAACAAGCAAGTCTCTCTTTGGAAGCACTTGAGGGGAGCTTACAGAAGCTTTAACGAGAAACTATACGGTGGGAATATTTTTCCAGCCGTATAATTCCCGCCGTATAGTTGTCGCCGCCTCTGTCTTGTCAAAAGGGACAACTTCCATGAAGGGACCAAAGACAAAAACACAACACAACAGCCTCCATGCCATCCAGAAGGGAGAAAGAAGAGATCTAGAGAAGAAGGGGAAGTCATTCTTCATCTCGCTCCACGATCTTCGACCTCCTAGCCAATACACCCCCATAGCCACTACTTGTACTTGAGAGAGAGAGGGATCTTCACCTTGCAAGACTAGGGTTTGAGATTGTTTCTTCCCATGTTGAATTGTGTTGGATATTTTTCTATTCTTATTGTGGATCTCCACGATAATATAAAGACGAATTCCCTTTATTTGATTATATCAATGATCTGTTCTTCTCTCATGTGTGAGTAATTCCCTTGGGCGTGGGAGATGTAGGGGATTGGTGAGATGTGATGTGCGTTCATATATTTTCCATTAGTTTTTGATTGATTCTAATTATTATATTATGTGTGCTTGACTATCTATGGGATGCCTAATGCCTTTTGTCCAATTAAGGGCCTTGACAACAAGATGCTTTGTTCTACATAGATAAGATCTTGTTCGCTAGCAGATCGGCGACCCCCGGGTGACACGGGGATATCAATGGAAAACTAGTAGACTCGAGGATAACGAGGAACCACCGTGCTTACTGCATTAGTCCGATCCAAGGAGCTTAATCGTTAAGCGACCTGAAGGGTCTTAATTTTCTAGTGTCTGACCATGGGTTTGGTAACAGGCTAGTAGGATTATTGAAGCTGGGATGAAATCTACCAAGAGGAGTTTTGGCTAATTATGGGTTGCTTGCCTACACATATATTTATAATATTATAATTTTTACATTAATCATTCGTCCACCTGGCATAGTCACTATCACCATGAACTGAATCTCCCCACGCATTCTTTTGCCATCTACAGGAAACAACAAACAACCAAGTCATTCTTTACTTTTATGCTTTATATTTCTGAAGTTTACATTTTAGTTCTATTTAAATACATCTCATTTAATCAAAACCCCATTCTTATTTCAACACTTGTAGTCAATTCACTCGAAGACCTGTGACAACTTCTGGTGTGACCGAGAATTCACACATAAACACTTACCTTTGGTCTCCCTATGGGATCAATATCTATACTTCGAAACTAGCTACAAACAATCTATGCACTTGTGGACATCACTTATACATTTGCAGGCAGTCATGGATGGAAGGATCATGGATAGTTACTTGTCCTCTATAGTGGTTGACATGCAAAAAGAGAATCGCATGGACATAAAATGTACTTGTCGGAAATGCAAACAAAGGTTCCTGTTCAACCCCTTTGGGGGCACTGTGAAGTCCCCCTACTCAGAAATAAGTTCATGGATGGCTTTGTTGTTGATGGGGCAGAAAATAATAATGAGGAGGGGCAAAAAGAAGTATTGAACACAGAGCCTCCCAATGATTAAGAAGATGATGGGAATGACGAAGGATATTCCATAGATGAAGAGGAGGTTGAACATGTAGAAGACGAGGGCACATAGAGTCAAATGATGAATGCAGTCGTGCATGATCCTCATGTTCAAGATCTGCTTCGCAAGAAGACGACTAACCCTAGAGCTGCTTGTAGAGAGGAGGCTAAGCTTTCTCAGCTACAGCTAGATGCGGAGACTCCATTGTATCCTGGATGAAATCCCTTAGAGACCCTTTTGACTTTACTCCAGATGAAGGCAAGATACAAATGGAACGACGCAAGCCTCGATGCACATCTGAAGTATCTATAGAAAATACTTCATGTGCCCTCTTTATTTGTTGCACGTTAAATCCCATGCATGCATTAATGATGGCTTTATTTATCGTAACATGGATGCGAAGAAAACCAAATGTCAAGTGTGCAAGGAACCTCGATACAAGCTTGGAAGGAAAGCTGATCGGAAAGTTGTATGGTACTTTCCGCTCACTCCCTGTCTACAGCGGTATTTCATAGATCCTAAGGAGGCAAATCTCATGCGTTGGCACGCAAATATGAACAAGGATGAAAATAATCGTCTAGAGAGGAAAGGAACATGGTTGGGACACCCTACGGATGCTGCTCAGGGGAAGGCATTGGATGCTGAATACTCACTATTTGGGGACGAGCCTAGGAACCTCCGATTGGGCATGAGTACCGACGGATTCAATCCATTTGGAAACCAGATCAGTATGCACCCCACCTGGCATGTGTTCGTATGGATGTACAACCTCCCCCTTGGTTGTCCATGAAGAAAAAGTACATGCACATGATTATGCTAATTCAAGGGCCGGTACAACCAGGGAATGACATTAATTTGTATCTAATGCTATTGAAGGAGTAGCTAGATACATTATGGAATGAGCCGGGGGTCAAAACATGGGATGCTTACGCAAAATAACCTTTTCAGATGAAAGCCATGCTTCTCACGACGGTGCATGACTATCTCAGATACGGATATGTCGCATTCTAGGTGTGCCATGGACAGAAGGCATGTGTTTGGTGCATGGATAAGACAAAACATCTCCAACTAAGCACACCTGGCAGATCTTCTAAAATCGTGTTCCAGGGAAGTCAGAGGTGGCTTCTAGCGGATGAAGTTTGGAGAAAGCGCAATGACCTGTTAAATGGTCAGGTTGAGATTGATGAACCTCTATGTAACAAGAGCGGTGCTAAAATCGACAAACTGTTGAAAGACTGGAAAGAGTGCCCTAAGTCGGGGAATTAGCGAAAGGCGCTGAAGCCGCTCAAGCATACCTGGAAAGGGAGGTCGGTTTTTTGGGACTTGCCGTACTAGAAAATCCTCAACACACCTAATTGCCTCGATGCCATGCATATCACCAAAATATGTGCGAGAGTTTGCTTGCCACACTACTTGACATGCCCAAGAAGACCAAAGATGTGCCGAAAGCACGGGCAGACCTAGATGGGTTGAATATCAGTAAAGATCTTCAGCGAAGAAACCCATATTAGTAACAGTAGGAGGCAGAGACAGAAGGCAAGGGAAAAAATGAGGCAACAGAAGGAAAGGGCAAAAAGAGGAAGAGGGAAACTATTTATTGCCCCCTGCCAGCTTCACTCTAAATGAGAAGGAAGTGGCACAAATTTTCAAATGCATGATGGGACTCAAAACAAGTTCTATTTACTCAGGGAAGGCCAAGAGATATCTAGATTCGAAAAACAAAGGTTCAACACGATGAAATCTCATGACTGTCACGTGATGATGACACGGATTCTTCTAGTTGCCATTAGAGGGATAATGTAGCCATGGATCTCATGACTTTGTCATTTTTTCAACGTTATCTCTCTAAAGTCAATCATCTTGAAGAAACTCTCAAGGCTAAAGGAAGAGATCGATGTCATACTTTGTGAGATGGAGATATACTTTCCTACTGCGTTCTTTAACATCATGGTGCATTTATTGATCCTTGTTATGGATGATATAATCAATCTTGGTCCCACATTCCTGCATCGCATGATGCCATTAGAAAGGATGAATGGGATCATCAAAGGATAAGTTCGTAATAGGGACCATCCATATGGAAGTATTGTGTAGGGCTTTCTGGCTAAAGAGTGCATCTCTTTCTGCATGAGTTATTTAGACGTCGAAAAGCCTACTTGGTTGCCTGTCAACAAACACACTAGTAGAGTACATGGGCAAGGACACAACAATGGGTGGAAAGAATTGCATGTGGACCATGAGTGTCGATGCCCTGACTTTCACAAAGCAAACATAGTAGTGCTACAACACCTAGATATCCTTAGTCCTTGGGTTGTTGAGAACAAAAGCATGTATCGAGTAAAACTATCTCCAACAGGGACAAGTCGCGAGTAAATAAGATATAGACAAAGAGAACAACTCCTCTTTTGTCCGTTGGTTCAAAAAGAGAATTGAGTCTAATCCCCACCACAAACTACTAGTGAAGGAAGACTCATAATGCCCTTGGCACATGGCCCCGCGGTTAACCTCGCGATTTATCAAGCATACGATATCAATGGATACATGTTCTACACTTAGGCCATAGATAATAAGAGTGAGTACCAAAACCCAGGGGTGACGATGGAATCCTATTTTGGGGACATACAAGTTAGGTACTACAGAAGGATCGAAGACATATGGGAGCGTATCTACTCTAGAAAGTACTTTGTGGCAATGTTCCATTGAAGATGAGTAGGAACATCATGAAAGAAGACCGTTATTTCACTACCATGGTTATACTCGAAGCCAAATCAAAGCCTGATAGTGCGACCATGTCTGCGAGAAATGAGCCATGAGTAATGGCAAGTCGTGTGGCTCAATGCTTCTAATAACCGACCCGTCGAAGCCAAGCCGTGTTTTCGTGAGGAGAGGAAAAAGGTGCATCGTAGGAATGGAGGAAGTCGCACACGTGGATGACTACAAACAATATGGTGATGTGGAGATGGAAGATGGTGATGATGATAAAGAAACATACATTAAAAGAAGACAAATAAAACTACATTACCTAAGACCGGTCGTTCGTTCGAGAGAAGAATGTACAATGTTGGCCTAAGTTATTCGCAGGCGAACAAAAAAGTCAAGAAGGCTATGTGAAACGACACTGAGAAACGATATATTTTTCTTTAATTTCTATTTTGTGTAAGCATGATCATGAAAAGCACTTTATTTTGTGTAAGAATTTTATTTATTTTACATATATGTAAGCACTTCATTCTTAATTAGTTTTTTATCTTATTTCTATATATGTATGGACTTTATTCTTAATTAGTTCTTTATTTTGTGTAAGCTTTTTTTATTTTATGTAAGTACTTAAATGACTAACAAGTAAAACTATAAAAACAAGAAAGACTAAAAAATCCAAGGTAACCTATAGCGTGGGCGGCTCGCTACATATAATTTATTTGTAGCGTGGGGGTGGCACACTATAGATAACCTAGCAATAACCCCCAGCGACGATGACCACTCCCCTGATTCTCCTCCCAAACACATGCTTCTTCCTTCACTGCCTCCAATCGCCGCCATCGGAGCCGCGCCGCACCGCACCACGCATCTCTCCCCTCCACCCACACTTCTCCCCGGCCTGCGCCGCCCAAGACACGCCTCGCCACTCTCCGCCCGAGCAGCGCCTAGCCCCGCGCCACCCGAGCATCGCCTCGCTCGCGCCACCCAAGACACGCCTCGTCCCTCTCCACCTGTACTACACATCTCCTAGCACCGCACCTCAGACACAGGGGTATTCCCTTCTTCTACTAGCTAGGGTAAGTTCTTTCCTTAAGATACATGTTAATTGTGTTGCTAGCTTCTTGGTAACACTGCTAGCTGCTTCGTAATATTGTTGTGAAGATGCAATTTTTTTAATATGGTGAATGTGGCGAATGAGGTGCATTTAGCGAATGTGGCGCATTTGGCGAATGTGGTATATTTGGAAATGTGCCGAATGTGTCTCGTTTGCGAATATGTGTACTTGTAGGCTGAGTTGTTTATGTTTCACCAAAACATCATTTCGCTTCCGTTTCTGCAAATCCCATGCACTCCATATGTCCTATTTTTAGCAAAGGTCATGCCAACATTTTCTATGAATTTTGGTATTACTTGCTAAAAATAGGATATATGGAGTGCTCTGAAACTGGTACTAACTATTTTCAAATTTAGTGTTAGATGTTGGCACCTCAGGACTCCAACGACGCCGGGTGTTCTCGGTTGTCGGCTGAAGAGGAGGTGCACAAGTACTAGGAGCACTTCATGGCACAAGATCCTCCGACCACCCATGTGAACGACGGAAGCGATGAAGGAAACGAGGCCGACTCGGAGGAAGAGGCGGAAGTTAGTACTAATGATAGAGAAACCATGGATGGCAACAAGACCGCTAGTGGGGCCATAGAGTACACAGATTGTAGTCAGGGAAAGAGGGTGTAGAAGGAACGGCGCCGAAAGAAGCTCAGCACTATGAGAGCCATAGTTCATCGAGTGGACGAGACAAATGGTGAGCCTATCAGACCAAAGAATGTGAAAGTGAGCTACGACAACGACTATGCATGCATCCTTCGAGAAACTATAAATTTCAATAACATAGACATCAGGTCCAACGAGACGCTCGTCAACCTCCTACTTACAAAGTTGCATGCTAGATTCGATTTTCCTAAGGAATATAAGATCTCTAGCATTCAGGACAATAAGGTGAACAACAAGGCCATCACCAAGTTTAGCAGGGCCTTGAGTTCTTGGAAAACAAGGCTGAGCTCTAGGGTTGATAAAAAACAAACTTTCGAGGAGATCAAGAAGCAATGGCCAATGATTGCAGAAGAGGACTGAGAAAGGTTCTAGAAGGACTGCCATCTTTCTGCAATCGTGGAATTATGATAATAGGGGCAGACATTGCAGGGCAGGAACGTTGGCCACCACAAACTTGCAAGCCGTAATTACGTATGGAAAGAGGAAATATGGGCCAAGGAGGATGAAGAAATGCGGGAGAAGGGCCTAAGCAACCCCTTTGACGAATTTCAAGACCCGCTGGAACATCGATTTGTCAGGGCCCGATACACTAAGGATCCTGAAACCAAGGAATATTTCAAGGAGCCAAAGGTCAAGGACCTCGAGAAGGAACTAGTAAGTAATTTATCTGCCAAGATCAGCTTCTTATCATGTCCTTTAAATCATAGTAGTCAGCTATCTAAAATGGTTGACACACCTTATGCAGGTGATACGTGCCTTTTGCATAATCAATTTTAGGACTTATATGCACTATTTAGAATCATATTTACCATGATCTATCATTATTTATGCATATTTAGATGATTTATGGGACTTTCCTACAAAGTCATTTTCATTGGTATTTAATTTCTAGGAGCCACAGAACCTCCTTTTCATGTTTTGTTGTTTCAGTGACCTTCTGGACATCTAAAAATTGAAGGAAAAAATACCTAATGAGTTTTTCACCTAGAGAATCAACTTTGGCTAAAGTAGAACGCGAGAGGAGCCCTAAAGGCCAAAAGAGGAGAGAGGGCATGCCCACCCCCTATACGTGCCCTAAAGGCTCTTTTGGTCCTCGAGCATCGTCTCGGCTCCTCCTTTTTACAGATGCCTCTGACTCGCCAGAAAACCTATGCCATATGTTTCCCACGATTTACAGTGGCGGCGGCGGAGGCGAAACTCCTCTGCTACTCCGTGAGAGGGCAGATCCTGCTGCACTAAAGCCTCCTGTGAGGGGGAAATCGACTCTATCGTCATCACCACTCCTCCTAGGCGTAAGGGGAGGCCTCTCCATCAACATCTCCACCAGCAGCTTCATCATCACTATCACCATCTCCAAGATCCATCTTGTTCCCCTCATAGTTTGTGATTAATTGAACCCGAGCTATTGTTTTAAGGGTTATTTGCATGTTTGTGATTGACATGTTGTCTTTATTTGGTGGAGAGATTATATTTTCAAATTGTGTTTAAATCCATAGGCCACTGATCCGTATCATGTTTGCCACTTGTGAGTAGATCCCCATGTTCCTAAGGGCATAGTATGAATTGGCTATGATTTCCATATAATGTGCAATGAGTATGTGGTCAAGTTTTTATCTTATATATTTTTCTATGATGGTTTTATGCGAACGTCGACTTCATATTACTTCTCCTATATGGGATCATAAGAGAATACTTTGATGTAATGATAGGGGTTGGAAGGGACGGAATTGACAGAAACCGTTTTCATATACTTTGAGTTTTATTGGAGGGATTATATGTCGGGGACCAATGAACTTATTGCTATGTTGGGACATTTATGTCTTAATGATTCTTAGATGTTCATGTGAATGGCTCTAGGACTCATCATAAGTGGTGTATTTTTCTCATATTTATGGCTGCAGCTAATTTAGGCTCCGCCCTAAGGGAATTAAACTTGACAACATATTCACCATATCGTGTAAAAATATTTATGCCAACTAAATCCATGTCGCCCTCAGGAATGCTTGTCACATATAAGTTCACACACACTTGAGCTTGTCCTCTTTCTGCATATAGGATTGGGATTTCTCTCATTGAGAGCATTTACTTATTGCTATTTACTTTCATCACTTTATATTCTTTCAAACTATAAACCCAAAAACACCAAATCTACTACATTCACTATTGTTTTCTTTGGCTAACTTGCTAGGCAATACCCTAGCTCCTCGTGGGTTTGACAACCTTTATTTATTGAAAAGTACTACAACTGATCTCCTGCACTTGGGAGCCATCAGTAGGGTAACCAACATAAGCTAATGAAGTCTGATAGCTCCTCCCAAGGGTCATCACTACTAGGAAATACCTCTTGAGTGGCACATGGAAATACCTCTTCTGTTTTTCATATGTGATGCACCACTGTTACGTCGCCACTTATATCTTCTTTCTATGGCGCATATACATATGCGCCACAAAAATCTCAGACTTTTGTGGCGCATTTCTGCACATGCGCCATAGGAATGTTTTCAGTGGCGTATACACTCCCATGCTCTACATAATGTATATGCACCACATATACCTTTACTATAAGCGCCACTGACTATATCACATGTATAATATGTTCCTGGTGTATAATCAGGTATTTATACAGTATTGATCTAGATTAGTATAAACAGTACATTACACATATAGTAGATGAAAACCGACATATAATACAAACACAAGTATAATGTCATCACACTTAGAGCCCGATCGACATACATGTATATTTTCAAGTGCGGAATTTTTCCACAAGTGCCAAATACAAAGTTCATATCATCTCACATTACAAATATGAAGTGGTCACCGCCTACACTAGGATCAAATATAATACAGCTTGGATGATGGTGAGAAAGAGCAGGATCCCGACCAATATCTTCATCCGGTTCTTCTTCCACAGGTGGTTCCTCCACTTGGCTACCGCCTCCTCTCTAGGTGCGTATCCTTTGTAGCTATTTCCGCTGAACTTGTTCACTTGTTTGTGACTGTCCTTCCACTCCTCATAGACTCCTGGAACCTGACCCATGTACACCACATACCACCTCGTCACCATCTCTATAGATGACAAGGCATATTAGTAAAACATGCAATGAAAAGAATTAAAAAGGGTTCACATGCATATATATATGTTCACAAAATATAAAACAAACGATCCATAAACCTAAAAGATAGCATCACGATCATCATAGAATTAATAAGTTCAACGACAACACGACCAGAATATAGTTAAGTCTAACAACAACGACCGTTTCGACCACAAGATAGTAATTTTATGACACACACACTACATGTGTCCATAGAGAATATACACACACTCAATCATGCTAGGCACACATTAATCATGAAGACTTCTTCTTCTCGCTCGGCTTCAGGAATGGTTGATAGCCCTCTTTCGTCATCCACATGCTTTTGTCACCCTGCTTACGGAGGTGTTCTTCGATCTCCCTCTTACTCAACCCTCTGGCTTGTTGTAGGCCCCCCTTGTGTTGACATCTTCAATGATGATTTGCAACAACTTCATCTGAATGCGAAGGAAGTCTTCTCTAAGATCATCATCATTGCTTCGTGCCAAAGTTTTGGCCCATCCTTGGAGACTAGATCGCAGCGTTAGGTTCTGGCAATCCCAAACATAGCCTCTAAGGTGATGGAGGACGTAGAAGGCCTCCTTGGCCCTTCCAGTAGCCGGCTGCTTGACGTAGGGGAACTCGAGCACGTGTTTGCCATCCTTGATACATCCCCCCTTATCTACGAATGTGCATCCCTTCTTGGCGTAGCCCTCGAGAGCCTCACTGAGAACACCCTTTATTCTGGTGTAGTCTTTCTTCTTCGTCAAACTCCCCGAGTCGAAATACATGGCTAGAGAATACCTCGGGGCAAGGACGATGAGTGTGCAGTATTTGTCTCTACGAAACACAATTGGAACGGAATGTTGGAAAAGGAGCGAAGGAAGAAATCTAGAAGAAATGCATAAGTTACGACGGCGAGCGAGTGTGTACTTACTCGGGAAAGAAAGCCAAAGAAGTGTGTCCTTCATCTTGTTGTCCACCATGAACTACTCGAGGTACGCCATCATCTTGGTCCGTGTCTCTGATCCTTCGACCAACTGGCTATCCCGCATGTAGTAGGGATCCACTATCGTGACTTGCGGGGTACTCTCTCTCTTGATCTTCATCGCCAGATTGAGCGCGTATTGGTGGACCAAGTTATAGTCCATCCGTTTCGAGTGAAACATCTTGAAGATGTCCTCGTACGATATGAAGAGTAGATCCACGGGGGCTTCATCGACGAAGCCCACGTTCGACGGCACCTTGGCCATGAAAACTAGATAATTTGGATATTTCTCTTTATGAAGGAGGCCCTCTAGTGTCTTGACACCCTCATGTAAAGTTAACATGGGTCCATCCGCGATGTGTAGCAGATCCGGAGTCAATATCGGATCACTAGCTACATGCACTCGGGGCAAGCCATATTATGTGGATGGTACGATGACGGTGTCCTGAGCCCGGATCCTCTTCGGAGGAGGCTGGCTCGCAGCCTTATTATTATTATTACTACTACCTCTCTTCCTGTGGTTCTTCTTCGCCACAGGGTCCTCCACTACCATCTGCTCATCGACTGACTTTCGGAGTGTGTTAGGGCTGAAAACCAATCCCAGTTTCTCCTATGGTGGATCAGCGATCGGAGGCGTCTCTTGAGAGAAACCATGGAAGACCAGGCGATGCAAGCATGTATTGGGCCGACTAGCTTGATGGCCGCGAGCTATGAAGGGTTCTTCATTGACAGAACGCATATACAATCCTTTGTCGACACCGGTGTTGATGAAGTTGTCAATGTTGACCAATTCATCATCATCTTCATGGGTGCCATCATGTGGTGGTGGTAGCGGGGGCGACGGTGATTGCGGCACAATGTATTTGCCATGGGGCGGTACACATGCTCCCAAGAGTTGCTGGTGATGACTGGTGGTGGCGACGATGGCGGCTGACTTCCGAGGTGGTGGCCAAGCGATCGATCAAGAGGTGGCGTTTGTGCTCCCCGTGCAAGACAAGTCTGGGTCTTCGGCCATGTCACGGGCCAGTTGTAGCATTCTCCAAGGGTCTTGTGTTTGTCGGCTCCCTGAGGTTGAAAGCAGGGTCCATGTCGTCGCACCCTGGCAACACCCGAGCCAACCTGACCCTCATCACGTCATCGTCCTTTGGATTGTTGTGCATCATGCGGCTCGCTGGTTGTATGAGAGTTCCCTTCGAAACATCCTTCAACTCACCACCGACATCTTTAAGCAGGAGTACGCAAGAAGTGTCCTAAGGCAAAACATGTTGGGCATCATGAGATCCCAGCAGTCATCAAAGGAAAAAAGGAGATGACGTGCACTACCTAATTAGTTACCTTGGTTATGGCGTTGAGCTCAGCTAATGTAGAGACACGGCCGATGCCGGTGGCCGGCCTATCATCATCTGCATTATGTTGGAGATGGAAATGTCCATCCCGGTGATCATTTGCTCTTTATACACGAATTATGCAGGTTGTTTAAGTGTGCAGGTATTACAACAGATCAAGTCATGAAGTTATTCTCATTATCACTGAAAGGAAGAGCTAAGGAATGGTATAAGCTACTGAAGAATGGTCAAGCTCTTGAATGGGAGGAAGTAGTGCCTCTCTGTTATTCTAAATTTTATCCTCCTAGTGAGATTCATAAAGATCGGAATCAAATATACAACTTTTGGCCTCTTGATGGAGAGAGTACAGCTCAAGCTTGGGGCAGATTGAAGTTACTAATGCTCAGATGTCCTATTCATGAGCTCCCTCATAATATTATTATCAATAACTTTTATGCAAGGCTTTCTCTTCATGATAAGGATCTATTGGATGCCTCTTGTGCTGGATCATTTACACGCATGGAAGAAGAAGATAAATGGGTTCTTCTAGACCGTATTCAAGACAAGGCTGAAGCATGGGAGAATGATAAAGGAAAAAAGCATGGGAACTGATGACTTTCAAAATATAAAAAATGCGTATGGTCTAGACTCTCAAGCTATTGCAACTTATTTTAAGGCTTTTAAAGCATGGAAACTAATGGAATAAGTAATGCTAATAGTGTTCCTGCAATAAATACTGAAGCTTATACTGCTAATCATGTTTTACCTGAACCTTACATTGAGGAAATACCTTTCCCAGTTAAAGTAAAGGAACATTCAATGATACCTAGTATGGTTAATGAAAGTACAAATAAAGCTATTGAACCTGATGAACAAATGGATGTTGAACCTACGATAGAAAATGTGAAAGATTTTGTCACTAAATATGTGGAAGATGGACACAATATTCTTTGTAAGGATAATTCTAAAACTATTTCTCAAAGTAGTGTTATGAGAGCCAATGTCCCTGTGTTTTCTGTTAGGATAAGCGATCATTGCTACAATGGTTCTTGCGATAGTTATATTGTTAAATTTATGCATGATACTGAAAATTACTATGAAAGAGGGAAAATTATTCTTATGCATCTCCATGATATTAAGTTTCCTCGCTTTATGCTTAAAACCTTTATGTTGGACTTGTTTTGCCTTCCTATGCTTGCAGCTTCTGGTTTCAACAATTTGTTTGCTTACAAAATTCCCTTGCATAGGAAGTGGGTTAGGCTTAAACATGTGTATTTTTTCTTCTTGATGCCCTCTTTCACTTCAATTCATATTCTTATGTGAGCATCATTGAAATTATTATGCCCATCTTAATGGCTATAAAGAAAGAGCTTTTTGGGAGACAACCCAATATATTTGTGTTTTCAGTTTGTTTTCGTTTATTTGAGTCTTGGAAGTTATTACTTTGTTATTAACATCTCCTTATCCTTTTTGTTTGGTTTTTGTGTCAAGATCAACCTCTAATGAGAGAGAATTAAGATTTGCGGAAGTTGTTGTCCCGAAACAGATTTTTGTGCTTCACCATAAAAATTCGTGAGAGCTCTCCGTATGTTGAATTGAGCTGTCATTTTTTTTCTTCTTCCCCAGGTTATTATTTAACTTTAGTTAGTTTTGCACTTTTTTATTTGAGCAACACAAGATTTTCGAAAAAATTGATCTTTACCTGCTGATCTGTTTTGGCAGATTTTTGCCACTCTTGCATTTGCCTCTTAAATCGATTTCCTTTTTGAATTCTTTTGGACTTTCGGAAGGAGTTGTTTCAGTAGCTTATGTTTTGATGGATTTCAGTTGAAATTTAATTTAAAAGGTTTATTACCTCGCTTACACTAATGTTTCTAAAGAGAATTGTGTGAAGTTTTGTGTGAAAGAAATTTCTAGGTTATTGGAGAAAATGGTGTAATAAGAAAGTGAAAGGTTTCATGACTCGAGCAATATGTGTATGAAGATGAAGATATTGATGTTATTCAAGCGGTGACTCCGGAAATTTTTATCAAAGACCAAGTTCAGAGACTTGCAGAGTCCGTTTTTGAATAAGTAATAGTTCTGGAAAGGAAAAGTCCACGAAAAATCTGACCAGTTATATTTTTGTAGTATTTATGCAACAAGGAAAGCAACAAAGCGAAAGAGGGACGGAAACGGAGCTAGTGTGGCTCACACCACCCCCTGGCCGCGCCAGCAGGTGGTGTGTCCACCTCGGACTCAGTCTCCGACCCGTTTTCTCCTAATACCTTCCTTTTGTTCTATAAATCCGTAATATATAATCCCCCGGATCCCCTGAGGTTTGTATATCATGTTCTTGTCGTGTTTTTGTTTCGATCTGGTTCTGCCAGGAACTATTCTTAAAGTTTATAAGCACAATGGTCTCCGCCAAGGACAAGGGAAAGGAGCCTGCGGAGGAGGATCCCCAAGACCCTGGCAAGAGAAGGAGATCGATGAAGAGGAGGCAAAGAAAAACCAGCATCCGCATACCGGCACTACCATTGCAAGCATTGGAGTGGTGGCACCACCTGCCAGGATCAAAAGGACTACATGGATGTCTACTAGAGGGAAGCCTCTGCGTCACTGTTTGGCTCCTCGTTCACCTTCTCCATGCACCAAGAATCCCTTCCATACCCTTATCCATGAGCATCAATTCCATAATATGCCCAAGGAGAAACTACCGTCCAATTGGGATATGCCTCGTTCTAACCATGCAGGAAAAGAAGACTTCAAGGAGGAAGAGTGGGGAAAGAATCGCAAGAGCTGGGGTTCGCAACCCGACATGATCATGAGCCGCATTGAGCAAAACTCACAGTTGATTCGTACTCTCACCCTCGAGATTGAGGACTTGAGGAAATTGATCGAAAAGCTCATCGAGAGAACACCACCACCACCGAAGGAGTAATTCGTCAGGTTTTGGCATCCCCTTGGTTTGTTCCAAGCTTGGGGGAGTGCCGTGGTATCACATCACTATCTTCTATCTTTTTACCTTTTTAAGTAGAGTCATATCATGAATAGAGAAGTTATCATGTAGGATGGTTTGCATTATGGAAGTATCCCCCCTCTCGTTAGATATCTATGTATCCCTTGGTGTGAGTTTCCGTTATGGATTATTAATGAGAAGTTCTATCATTTACTCTTTTACATACGTTATATTAGTTTTCAATTTCTGTTATATGATTGATCTTGTTATTAGTATTGCTATCACTTTGGGATCATTGAGTAAAATTAGTTGGTTTTGGCAAACCTGGCTCGGTCAGTAGCAACACTATTTTGAGAATTGAATGAAAAGATAAAAGTACTATAAAGAAATATAATTTAATCATCTTTCTTTCTTGATTAGCTCATAAGCCTATTATTATCTAGTTAAGATCTTTTGTGCTTCCAAGGAAGATTACATGCTTGTTTTTATCACTCGTATGTGTATTTGTTTCCTTCAACTCTTATGCTTGCGACCCAGCCTTGCTAGTGTAACATCCCAAAACTTTAATCAAGGTTATCAATATCCAAATCACCCAATTTAGGGTTACCAAATTTTTTATGATTAAAATAATTAGGAATGCATATGTGTGTTGCATTAATATAGAATTGTTTGGAAATGCCATGTTTGATTGATCTAATGGTTGTAAAATGATACAAAGGTGAATGTCACATCATCTAGATCATTTAAAAACAAATTCCAAAGAAAAAAGAAATCAAATAAGAATAAAAAGACCAAATGGTCATTTTGACCATTTTAATCTACTAGGCCACTTTAGGTGGACCTAGAAGTCAAATTCAAGCAGAAACATTCTCAACTCTTTTCACCCCTTGCTAGTACAAGTAAAGATCTACCAAGGCCCACATTGAAATCTTATAAAAACATTTAAACACTAATTTTAAATGGCAATTGAAAATGGAATCAAGTGTATGTGCATAGATCCCACTTTTTCAAAAAACACTCAAATGAGTTCACCTTGACAATACCAAGCAACCATAGATGACCAAGCATAAGATCAACACACTCACCAAAAATCTTCTCAAAATTCAAATAAAAGTTTCTTGCGGCCATTGTGTCGAACACCTTATGACCACATATAAACCTGCCTAACTAATACTGTTGCTAATCAAGTTCTTGTCCCCCTTTGCACCCTCTCATCTCTTCTCTATCCCCTCTTAGCCTAACCCTGACCCAGACAACATTCCTCCTTCGCCGCTACGCCAGTACCGTGCCGCCCGAGAATGGTCGCCGCTGGCCAACCATGCCCAAGCCATAGGAGACCAATCCGCCCTCTCTTGCCGTGTCTAGGAGGTAGGCGTGACCACACCGCCACCCCATGTCCTATCCCCAAGCCCATCCAGGCACTGTACCACCGAGGCACGCTCATGCCCACCGCCTCTACACCGTGCACGGACCGCGCCAGTGTGCGTGATATGTTGCAAACGTATCCATAATTTTTGATGTTCCATGCTTAGTTTTATCTACTTTCTTATGTTTTGTCCACACTTTGGAGTACTTTTCATATGATTTCTTAGACTAACCTATTAACAAGAGCCATAGTGCTAGATACCTATTTTCTGCTATTTTTGGTTCTAGGGAAGTCAGAAAATGAATATTCTTGGAATTGGACGAGACAAAAGCCAAAGTCAGTTTTTCACCAAGGGACACCACGAGCCAGAATACGAGCCGGATAGGGGCTAGGGCCCGGCCACACCACCTAGCCATGCGGGCCAGGCCTGGCCGCGCCAGGGGGTGGTTTGGCCACCCCAGGCACCCCCTCAGCCTCCCTCTTCGCCTATAAGTTGCCTCCTAACCTAAAAACCCAGGGGGTTTTGATGTTTTTCCAGAAAGAGTTCCGCTGCGCCGCCACCACCAGATTCCGCGATTCGGAACCAAAAACTCTGTTCTGGCACCCTGCTGTGATGGGGAATTGGAGGAGATCATCGCCATCATCATCACCATCGCTTCTCCATCAACCATCCATGTTTCCCCATCCATGAGTGAGTAGTCCCCCGCTGTAGGCTATGGGGATGGTAGGGATTGGATGAGATTGTTCGTGTAATGGCATCAGATTGTTGGGGCATGGTGCCTATAGTATCTATTATTACTGCTTTTTGACTTTGTTGAAACTTGTTATGCTTAATGCTTGTCACTAGGGCCCGAGTGCCATGATTTCAGATCTGAACATGTTATTGGTTCATTATGATAGTATTGTTTATGGTCTTACCTACAAGTTGTATACACATGTTGTTCTCTAGACCCAAAGGCCACGAAGTGACAGCAATTGGGATAACCGTAGGGAATGGCTTTGATGTGAGGATCACATGTGTTCATGGAGTGTTAATGCTTTGCTCTGGTGCTCTATTAAAAGGAGCACCTTAATTGCCAGTAGTTCCCTTGAGGCCCCACCGAAAATGGGCTGGCGGGACAAAAGATGTTGTGCAAGTTTTCTTTGCGAGCACGTATGACTAAATATGGAACACATGCCTATGATTATCTAGTACTTGGATGCTTTATCTTATTTATCTACAATTGCCCTATGTCTTGATTGCTATGTGAATTGTCTTGTCCATGCAACGCCCGTCCATCCATCCCAATGCCTACCACGCTTTAATCCTACTGTCTACTGCTATTGTTACTACTGTCTTTAATTTTACTACTACTATTACTTTGCTATTGCTACTACAAAACTGTTGCTACTGATACACTTTTGTGAGTGAGATTGTTTCCAAGTGCAGCTGAATTGACAACTCAGTTGTGAAGGCTTATAAATATTCTTTGGCTCCCCTTGTGTCAAATCAATAAATTGGGTTTCACTTCCCTCGAAAATACTGTGATACACCCCCTATACTTGTGGTTCATCAAGACTATTTTCTGGTGCCGTTGCCGGGGAGCATAGCTTTATTTATCAAGTTCACTTGGAATCACTATTGTTCAAGCATAATCATAACCAATCTCTTTACTTTGTTATTTTTGTTTTACTTAGTTTATTTCCGCCTTGTTTGCTTGTTTCTTTATCAAAAATACAAAAAAATTAGTTCCTACTCTAGTTGTTATTTTCGTTGGTCTGTTATTGTCTTGCTTTATCATGCTTTCTATCAATGGTTGGTTTCTTTGAAACTAAATCTTATTGGCAAGGTGGGTTCACAGAACAACAAAAATATTATTATAAGGAACACCGCTTGTCACAAAAAGGGAAACACTTATGGGAACAAATTGATAAATTGTATACCATTGCTATAAACGTGTGCTCTAGTTAAAATGTTACTTATTGCTTTGATAAATCTTGTTGCTGTAGGAGGTACAAACACCTCCCTTTTCAATATGAGTATAATGATAATGTTACCATATCTTCTTATGTGAAAGAAAATTATGACTTGGAACAAACTGAGGAATTTATTGCTTAGAAGGGTGCATTTGAAATTGCTAGTTTGCTTGAAAATATTGATGATTCACCTTATAAATAGGAGGTTGATGATATACTTAATTTTGTTTTGATAATTACAAGGAAGAAAAGGGCTATATTCTTGAATATATTAATAAATGCTTTCCACATATGGAAGAGACTAATGCCTTGCAGGATCTTAGGGAAGAAGAAATTGAGGAACCTGAAAGCTCATTAGATGAAAAAGAGGAGGATAGTGATGAAAAAAAGGAGGAAGAATGGATTAGCTACCCATGCCTACCTTCTAATGAGAGTAACTCTTTATCCCTTACATTATTTGATTGTCCCCCATGCTTACCAAAGGAGGATGAATGTTATGCTCATGTTATCTATGATAATCCTTTATTTGTGCCTAACTTCGAGATGCATGGTACTAAAGAGTTTTTCTTAGAAATTGTTTATGATAAAGCTCTAGATGATGGTCCTATATTGAATGATCAGTCATCTTGTTATAGAATTGTTAAAAGTGGGTTTGAAGGTTTTCATCCCACTATTTTTGAGCTTGATAAAAATTATGTTTTTGTAGAACATGAAAAGCGTGCTTTATGTGATAGTTATATTGTTGAGTTTATTCATGAGGCTACTAAAAAATATTATGAGAGAGGAAAATATGGTTGTAGAAGTTTTCATGGTATCGAAACACCTCTCTATGTGCTGAAAGTTTTGAAGTTACTCTTGTTCTATCTTCCTATGCCTGTCACTTTGTTCTGTGCGAATTTATTTGCATACAAGATTCCTATGCATAGGAAGTGGGTTAGATTTAAATGTGTTTTGAATTTGTTTCTTGATGCTCTCTTTTACTTTAATTCATATTTCTTATATGAGCATCCTCTAAAACTATTATGCCTAACTTAAAGGCGTTAAAGAAAAGTACTTATTGGGAGATAACCCAAAAGTTTTAGATGAGTCTTGGAAGTTATTACTTCAGTAAAACCGCTCCTTATCCCTTTTATTTGCTTTTTGTGCCAAGAGTAACCTCTAATGAGAGAGAAGTAATGGTTGGGAAAGTTGCTACCCCGAAACATATTTCTGTGCTTCACCGTAAAAATTCGTGTAAAATATCTATACGTCCTTTTGAGGAGTGAATTTTTGTGCATCTGCCCCAGGTGGTCATCTAACTTTCGTTAGTTCAACACTTTTTGATTTGAGCAACAGAAGGTCTTCGAAAAAAAACCGTCTTTACCTGCTGGTCTGTTTTGACAGATTTCTGCCCTTATTTGCATTTGCTTCTTGTTGGTTCCTTTTTGAGTTCTTTTGGGGAATTGAGCTTTTTGAGGGAAGTGCTACAGTAGCTTGTGTTTTAATGGAAGTTTTATTGGAGCTGGAACTGAACCCAAAGACTTACTCTTGAGTGCACTAATGTTGCTAATAAAGATTGTGTGAAGTTTTGTATGAAGGAAAAATTTTAGGTGTATGGAAGGAATGAGTAATGAGATGAACGATGGACTAAATTTCAAGCTTGGGGATGCCACCCGTGTTACCCCAAGAAATATTCAAGAGGTACAAGCGTCAAAGCTTGGGGATGCCCAAGGCATCCCCTTCTTTATCAATAAAAATCCCAGGTTTCTTCCAAACACTTCATTTTTATTGTTTCATGCACAGTTGTGTTGTTCTTGAAGCGTTTTCGTTTTTGTTTTTGGTTTTTCGTTTTCTTGGTTTTCTTGGTTTGCTTGAATAAATTGGTTGGACCCCCCTCTTTCATGCATTGGTTTTCAAATAGTTTGGTTTGGATTGGAAAAGAGTAGGAAAATTCATGTTTAAGTGAAAAAAGGAGCTTGTTTTTGACTGTGGCCTATGCTTTGTCATGCCAGGCTTGATATATATTTGGCTTTATGCTTAGTATTCTTTGTTATAGCATGACTTGTTATAAACAATTGAGATTGCTTAATGTGCCTTTGAAGAATCATGCGTTGTTTTAGCATATTAAAGCATATTATTGTGGTATTCTCCTTTGGTACTTTATTTGGGTTGACTTGGCACATGCTCACACCATGTTATGACTATCCCAATTCACCATAGACTTTATGATCCTTTAGTTTTCAACTTGTAGTATCACTTTATGCTTTGATTAATGATGGTTTGTCGCTCTGCATGATTATGGTCATTATTGCTCTCTTAGTTGGTGGCTCCCAGTCTTTTGCTAGCCTCCATAACCGAGTATGAGTTCCACTCATGCATCCAATTCCTGAAACCAAGTTATTCCAAAGTGTCCACCATACCTACCTATTAGCATATGTTATTCCAAGTATATTCATGTTTTTATCTACCTTCCGAATTAATCTTGTTATGAGAATACTAGTGATTAAAGCTCTCACAAACTTGATGGCACACTTTACTTTTCTTGCCCTTAATAAACTTGAACCATTGTGCCGTCTATGTTGTATATGCTTGCACTTATTTGTTGGGGATTAGCAGAACCATGCTGTCATGGGGAACGCTTTCAACATTGCACTTGTACTTTGTACCTAGTAGATATCATGCTCTTTTGTCTATGGATGTCGTCGGTGTGAAATGAAAGGGGAGATTGTAAGTCCGTGGAGTTATGTATGTGTGTTAGAGAAATGCCTGGGCCATGGGTCTAGTCCATGCCGTCATGATGGAAACCTGCAGCGTAACCATAATGAGCAGTCTATGAAGCATTCTTCTTATAAGAAAAAAAGAGTCAGATATTGAGAAAAAGAGAAAAAAAATAGATATGAGAAAAGAGGAAAGAGAGAAAAAAGCACCATTTTCCCATGGTAAATAAGAAGATTGCTGAGATGCTCGTTGTCTGCTTTCCTTGTCATTTGGATATGGGGATTCTTCCGTATCATTTGGATACACATGTACTTACAATGACAAGAACTTACCGGTAACTAAACTTGAGAAGCATGAGGAGCAGCCCTCGTATTCAAGGGGCATGAGATTTCCAACTTATAGTTTGTCAAGCATATACTTCATAGTTTGTTCACTTTAACCTTAACCACTTCAAGATGCTTATGATAGGGGCAATGAGAGATGAAAGCTAATAAGTACCATAATTTTTGGAAGCTCTTTATGAAACATGAGTCTCTACTTCCTTCTTTGAAGGCCTTTCTTTTACTTTTATGTTGAGTCTTCACCTTCTACCTTTATGCACCTACTTTGAGAGCACAGTGCCCATTCTTAGTTCTATGTGCATTGTCCCAAGACTTGTTGATTGATGCATAGCTTTGATATTGCTTGTTTTAAAATATTTGTATCTAGTCACTCTTATGAACTTTGAAGGTGTCCTATACATTCATGTTTTCTACTCTATGAGGGACAAGCTGAATGCCACTATGCTATGTTTTCTTTATGTAAAAAAACAAACGTCTTGCAAAGCATTGTTATTCATGAATCTTTTGTTTGTGCCTTTTCATGTTGCAACATAGTTGCTTTGTCTTATTGTTAGAACTTTATCTTTCATGTTATGTTGAAGTACTATGATCCCAGCTATGAATGTTTTACGAATACTTTGATCAAGTTTATGATAGTGCATGTCACCTCAAAAATTATTCTTTCTTTTTATCACTTACCTACTTGAGGGCGAGCAGGAAAGCTTGGGGATGTTGATACGTTGCAAACGTATCCATAATTTTTGATGTTCCATGCTTGGTTTTATCTACTTTCTTATGTTTTGTCCACACTTTGGAGTACTTTTCATATGATTTCTTGGACTAACCTATTAACAAGAGCCACAGTGCCAGCTGCCTATTTTCTCCTGTTTTTTGTTCCAAGAAAGTCAGAAAATGAATATTCTCGGAATTGGACGGTACAAAAGACAAAGTCAGTTTTTTACCAAGGGACACGAGGAGCCAGAATACGAGACGGATAGGGGCTGGGGCCCGGCCACACCACCTGGCCGCGCGGGCCAGGCCTGGCTGCGCCAGGGGGTGGTCTGGCCAACCCAGGTACCCCTTGGCCTCCCACTTCGCCTATAAGTTTCCTCCTGACCTAAAAACCCAGGGGGGGGGGTTCGACGTTTTTCCAGAAAGAGTTCTGCTGCGCCGCCACCACCAAATTCGACGATTTGGAACCAGAAACTCCGTTCTGGCACCCTGTCGGGTCGGGGAATTGGAGGAGATCATCGCCATCATCATCACCATCGCTTCTCCATCAACCATCCATGTTTCCCCCATCCATGAGTGAGTAATACTCCGTTGTATGCTATGGGGATGGTAGGGATTGGATGAGATTGTTCATGTAATGGCATCAGATTGTGAGGGCATGGTGCCTAGTATCTATTATTAGTGCTTTTTGACTTTGTTGCAACTTGTTATGCTTAATGTTTGTCACTAGGGCCTGAGTGCCATGATTTCAGATCCGAACATGTTATTGATTCATTATGATGGTATTGTTTATGGTCTTACCTGCAAGTTGTATACACACGTTGTTGTCTGGAACCAAAGGCCCCGAAGTGATAGCAATCGGGATAACCGTAGGGAATGGCTTTGATGTGAGGATCACATGTGTTCACGGAGTGTTAATGCTTTGCTCCGGTGCTCTATTAAAAGGAGCACCTTAATTTCCAGTAGTTCCCTTGAGGCCCCGCTGCAAACGGGCTGGCACGACAAAAGATGTTGTGCAAGTTCTCATTGCGAGCACGTATGACTATATATGGAACACATGCGTATGATTATCTAGTACTTGGATGCTTTATCTTATTTATCTGCAATTGGCCTATGTCTTAATTGCTATGTGAATTTTCTTGTCCATGCAACGCCCGTCCATCCATCCTTATGCCTACCGCGCTTTAATTCTACTGTCTACTTCTATTGTTACTACTGTTTTTACTTTTACTACTGCTATTACTTTGCTATTGCTACTACAAAACTTTTGCTACTAATAAACTGCTGTGAGCAAGATTCTTTCCAGGTGCATCTTAATTGACAACTTAGTTGTTAAGGCTTATAAATATTCTTTGGCTCCCCTTGTGTCAAATCAATAAATTGGGTTTCACTTCCCTCGAAAATACTACGATACACCCCCTATACTTGTGGGTCATCACGCTGCCCCTGAAAACCTCGCATAGAGCCCGCCTTGCCCTCAGCTCGCATGCGCTGCTTCGCCTTAACACCAGCACGCCCCCAGACATCCCCGCTCGCCGCCAATTGACCCGCATCCACCGCACGCCGGGTCGAACGCCGCCACTCCCGCTTAGAGTGCCAGCCACGCCCGACCAAACGCCACCGCCCCTAGCCGCGCCATTACACCGTAGATGACCGCCAGGAGGCAGAGGACCGTCCGCCTACCTCGCCCATGCCATTAGCCCCTGTACCATCGTCACCGACGAGTTCACCGTCACACCTCACGGTCCCCTCGCCGAGCTATAAAAGCAGATCTCCCCAACCCCATTTCTCCACACTCCAACACTCACCACCTTCCACTGATCCCCTCACACCATCCCCGGAGCCGCTTGAGCTCTCAGTCCCCAGCATTGTGCCGGAGCTCGCCGCAGTAGAAAATAAAGGGGGTCGTCGATTGCGACCACCCTAGGAGCCGTCGCGACCACGCCTGTGTCTGCCGTCGTCCACCAGTTCGATCGCCCTGATCGCCATGTTAGCTGGAGCTCTGGTGAGCCCCCAATCGACCCCCACCGTGCCGCTAGGGTTCATTCTCGCCGGCGACCTGTTCGTCGTTGACGATGAACCATAGCCGTCGATCGTAGTTCTAATCGCACGGCCCACATCGCCCTGTACCGCTTCACATTAGAGTCATCCGCTGACATGCGGGACCCCCTTGTCAGTCGCCCTCTGAGCCGCGGAGCGCCACTGGGCTGGCCCATTTAGTTTCCCGCCTTAGCCCGCAGATTCAAATAAAGATTTTTGTATTTAGACTTAAGCTCAATTCTGTCCACTAGTTTAAAAATCATTTTAGAGAGATCCACTTAACCAAAATAAATGATTCAAATTTTGTTATAGATATAATTAAAATCTCTATCCAAGCCCGTTGGATTTAAATCTATTAGAGTTAGAGATCTCACCTAGCAAAAATAACAAGACAACGACTTTTCCATATTCAAACAATTTTCAAAAATCAACCATAGTAGCTTTTGAGTTGATTCCAACTCTCAAAAATCACATTTGACCAGATCTATCTGAATATGTAATAATATTTAGGTTGAATGCAGTGACTTTGGACTAGTACCAAAATAATGCTATATAGGCATTTCTAGTCACTTTAAATCATTTAAATATTAAACTTAAACTTATTAAAATATGATCAAACATTTAAATCACATTCCCATGCATTAGAATATGTGGTGATGACATGTGTCCACATGATCCCATACTTTAATTGGAGAATATTAAATCTTAGTTAATTTCAATGAGTAGAAATTACTTTTCTCAAATAAAATAAATGAAACTATTTTATTAAATCTTGTGATGACTGTGATGATACTAGATCATCAAGTGTGTTCCTTAGTGCACTAAATAGACTAGTTAAGTATTGATTGGTGATTGTGTATTCCGTATGTATTTCTAGACGATAGTACCGACCAAGTCTACGAAGAGGAGGAGTTCTACCCCGAAGAAGACGAGGAGAATTTCAACCACCGCACCAACCAAGGCAAGCTAACACTTGGAAGTATTATACTAATGCAAGCCATCATTCACAATGCAAGCTAACCCTTTCAAGCTTGATAACCTAAGAAAAATGCCTTAAGCATGCTTTAGTTATACCCTTTTGATGTATACACATCCCAAGTTTTACTTGCAATCTTTACTTTCTTTTACTTTATTGAAGTCCTTTAGTTTATTTATAGATAGCATAAAGAGTATAAAACTTGGCCTATCTAGTTAGACTTAGATGTCATTCTATGGCACGAGATTGACATTAGCATCCCACCTTAGTGAACACTCTTAACTTAGTGGTTAGAGCTAAACCGAAAACTTGATCACTTTTGTAACATCCCAATTTCAGCAACCCTGATTAGTTGTCCAGAATGCAAAAATCAGGGGGAAACAAAAACTTTTTCTTGTGCTTTGGTGCAGTGCTTACTTGTTGTTTCCTTGCACTTGTGCTTATGATGTGTATCTTAGGATACTCCTTACCTCACCCTCAGTTGACAAAATCTTTTTACCCAAAATTATCTTGGCTTACTTTACATATTCTCAAACTTTCTGGCATTTCAAAACAGGAGCCAAGATGCCTATGTAACCAAAACTATTTTGGTAGCTTCTATTAACAAAACTATGGAGAGATATATAATACAATCTCCTTATGTTTTCAAAATAGAACACTCAACTAATCTTACCTCTAGTTTTCCCAAAACTCTTGTTCAAAGCTTTTGAATTCTACTCTTGGTAGAGATACCAAGAACCCTCATCTTATTCAAAACTCAACCTCTTCAAAATTCCCCAACCTTACCTCAAGATGAGCTTGATGGTAACCCTAGAGCAGTTCATTTGTTTATAAGATGAGTTGCCTTGATCTGCTGTCTGATGAGTTGCTTTGATCTGCTGTTTGACTTGTTTGCTTAGGAAGTAGTATGAGCCACTCTAGGAGCTCATCACTAGGATCAAGATGTTTCCCAATCATCAACCCCTAAGCAAGAATGCAAACCTAGTTATGATCCCTAGCCATTAAGTGAACATCTAAAACCCTCAACCAGATCCATTCTGAAGATTTCCATTCTAGATGTTTCCAAGTCCTTGAAGACCAATATCAAGCATGGATCTCTTCTACTCACTCTACACTTCTATATCAACCAATTGTTAATGATATGATACCCTGCAACTCCTCCCAGAACATTCCCTCTCTTACTCTAGTCAAAATCCTCAAAGCTGCCAATTTTGACCAAGTTTGGAAATAGTTTCAACATCACCTTTTTGAATGCCGCCTTTTCTCAAACCATGTGTATTTTTGGAAATGCACTTGAATCATCTTGTTAAACATCCTAAGGACTACCAAGGCCCACATTTTCCCTTGGTTAAATCCTCCTCCAACCCACTTGTCCATGATGGTTTTGCAGACAAGAAAATAACAATTCCTACAAACTAGCCATCATGCCTACTTTGGTAGAAGCTCACACCCTCATCCAAACCCCGTTGGACCAACTCCCTGCATGGTGGTGTTCTTATCAGTAAGGTCTATCTAAACCTACTTCACTTGCTCCAAGTGGACCTCTGTGTTGATTAAACTCACATGGTTTATTAGGCATCATGACCCATATTGCATGGCAGCCTTAATTTCAACAAAGTTTGCCATCACTTCTAGATCACCTCAAATGCTATCAATTCAAACTCCTCCTTCCATGATCATCTATATGACCTGGTATACCCACCCATCTATCCCTTGCACCAAGGTGAGCTCTGAGCTCCAAGTTGCAAGCATGTTTTGGTGGTATAAAAATAACATCACCCTAGATCATCAACTCCTTGTTTTCCATCTTATTCAAGTTTTAATTTCATTCCTCAAGGTTGAAAATGCTTGATAAAACTTGTTCGTCTCATCTATATTGATCATCAAGATTGATCAAATATTAACCCTAATTATTATGGCCCCAAAACTATTTATTTCCTTAAATAGTCAAAATCTCCAAAAACTCCCTCCATAAAGGAAAGTTTGGTTTTGACCAAAACATTTCCCCAACTTTTGACTCTTGTGAGTCCCACCTATAATAACCTATCTTTCTCTCTCAAAAATAAATATTTTGGAGAAGCTTTATTATTTCTCTTTGCCCATTTTCTTAAATGGCTGATTTGGAATAATAAATGTTTTAAATACTTTTAGGCCCAAATAAATCTTGGGAAAATTCTCCTAAGTGTGTATCCACATGTGGGACCCTCCCACATCAAAACCCAAACTTTTCCAATGGAAATTTATCAAATGATCTTCTAGAAACCACTTCAGCCCTTTTTGAATAAATGGATTTAAGTGGACTAAAACCCCACATAAAAATCTCAATTAAATCTTAGGAGTCTACCTTGACCTCATCTATCTACCAGTACCATTTTCTCCTCTCGTCCACTACAAGATTTTGGACTTCCTTCACAAGCATCTATTAGAGCAATATTTGTCAATTAAGCAAACCACCCCTCTAACCACTTCCAAAATTCTTCAAAACCTGTGCAATGCTTATTCTCAACACCAGGACACACCACTGGTCGACCAACACTGTAGCTCCACCCCAAACAAATCCCTAGTTTTCCCTTGTACTAGTAGTAAGAGAGATAAACCCAAATCTCACAAAGATCCACTTCATTTAATTACCACTGATGCCACCCCCTCCCTCTCTGGTCCAGCACGACCAAATACCACTACTACCCCTCTCCACCGAGCCCTGGACCAATCACTGGCTAGCAACCTTGTCCCCCATGTCCAAATGGGTAATTTACTCCATCCACTCCCCCTCCTTGGTATATATGGCCAGAGGCCACCCCCAGCCAGCCTCTGCCCCTCATTTGCCCACTCACACTTCCCCTCACACTCCCCCAGCTCCACTCTCCCTCCCCAGCCCTGTGCTGCCCGAGAGAAGAAGAGGGAGTAGCTTCGGCCCCCAACCAAGATCGAGCAAGGCTCTCTCCCCTCTGCTCCATTTCTTCTGCATGTATGCCCAAGAGATCCCCTAGCTCTCCTGCATCTAACCCTGGTCTTGTTTCTGCACAGGACCCAGTCCTCCACCGTCGCCATCGAGCTCCGACGAGTCTACTCTCGGCCGCCGTCAAACTACATCGTGTCGCCCACCTATCTGCTCAGCGCCATCGACCGCGTCGCCCTAAACCATTCGCGACGCCTCCCGAGCCCTCTGGTGAGATCTTGCCTCCCTTCCCGCCACTGCCTAGGGTTCAATCGCCGGCCGGCCTGTTTCGCGTAGACGATGACCCTGAGCCATCCATCACGACTAGATCCGACGACCACCGTCGCTCGGTACCGCTTCGGTGCCCTCCACCGCTGACCGGCGGGCCCTGCTTGTCAGGTTTAAGCACGGGCTCCCGCGCGTCGCGTTGCCCCACCCTGGGCCGGCCTGCCTCTGTGCGGCCCAGTTCACCCTGGATTCGGCCCAGCCCCTATTGCCCCCTATTTTCTTTTCTTTTACTTTCAGATCCAAAGATAGGCTGGTAGGATTAATTCCTTTTGAAAATGAAAATGACATCCAAATGTCTAGATCTAAATTACTAATAGTACTCTGTTGTTTTCTCAAACATGCAGAGGCAACCCCAAGTCCAAATTAAATTCCAATGTTTGCTAGTGATCAATCTGCTAAAATGTATCTGGATCATAAATTAAATTCCTAAGAGAGTTTCACATCTCCATTTGAAATGAACCAAGGCTATACTGAGAAGTATCTGAAATACCGATAAATTCCCTAGGTATGCCTTTAAGAAAAATAACAAAAATGCCAGCACAGGTCTCAGACCAAGGTGAATAGAGGTGTGCCTTTAACAAAAATAACAAAAATAGCCACTTTTTACCTTAGATAAATTCCCTAGGTTAAATGAAATGTGGTATTGACCTGATTCCAATTCCCAGTACTTACTAGGATCAGCATCTATCAAATCTTAGCAGCTCAGAATTTATTGAGCTCTAGATGAATTTTAGTGATTTAAATACTCCTATAGTGGGTATTTCCAATAAATAAACCACTCCTGGAGTTTGGCAACTCCAAAAAGGGTTAAACCAATCCCTACAGAAAGGTATTTTCAATACCTATCACATGCCATTGTAACCAACTCTTTAGAATTTGTAGAATTAATCTGGTGATAAAGAGAAAAAACAAACAGAACTGCATTTGGGAATTTCCTGAGGGCATTCTGTTAATTCTTTTGACATGATTCCAATTCTAGGTGGTTCGGTACATCAAGTACTACCTAACCCTCCAAGGACATAATTTTTGGAGCTCCAGAACTTTTCTGGTGAATTATTTCCTCAAACTAGAGTTTAATCCAGTATAAAAAGCATAATTAAATCTAGAAAATTGATATTCAAGTGAAACCACTTGTGATGGTTTTGTCTTGACAAGACCTATCTGAGGATATAACTTTTGCACATTGGTATCCTACTTCCAAGGCACTTCTACCATGCTTATAGGTAGAGATCCCTAGAATTTCGGGCAGGCGCCACCAGATCAAGGATCTGAAGTCTGTTGCTTGTTTCGGCAAGAGTGAGCCTAAACTGGCAGGAGGCCGGTGCAACAATTGGGTCTCCCGCGAACGGTATGACTTAGGCAGTACGGAAGGAAGTGGAGTCTCCAGATTTAAGGTATACACCAAGTTGCGGCTTGGGTATGCGCATGTAGGGAAGGAAGGACTATGGCTGGGAGCCACATACTCGTTGCCGGGGAGAAAAAACCCAAGAGGAAAACCATGCCTTTGCTAGAGTAGACAAGCGAAAGGTTAGGTTTGGTTATCCGGACCCCCATCTATAGTGGTAGTGGTCCATGATTGTATCCCGGCGGATGTATTGATTCTTGTGGGGAAAGTGTACAAACTCTGCAGAGTATAACCTATTCGATTAGCCGTGTCCATGGTCAAGGACGGTTGTAAAGGTGTTGGCTAGGAGTACCCAAACTGTGCTTGTTTGGGAAACAAGTACGAAGAGGACGAAGGTTCCAGGGAACCCGAGTTCGGAAATATTTTGTTTTGACCCGAGGGGTCGAAGATGTTTAAAAAGGGGTTTTAACTACAAAACTGTTTTCAAAACTCTTTTTCAACAAAGATATGGAGATGTCTTTATTTTTAAAACAGAATCATGTTTTCAAAACTCTTTTTCAACAAAGATATGGAGATGCCATAACTTCAAAGTTAGTTTAGGCTTTTCAAAGGCAACCCCAGATAGAGCTATCTCGCCACAACCAAAATTGCATTGGTGGTTTTGCGAGTACATTTAAAAGTACTCACGGCTATGATCCTAGCTATTTACTTGGCCAGCCTTTCAGGAGTTTAAGGTGACATCCAGCAAGCTAGGCCGTCTTCCCAGTCAGCTGCATGTAGGTTGAGGCACGATTGGTCTCTGCGCTTGGCGATGTTCCGCTGCTAATGATGATGTAGTCGTAATGGCATTTATGTAAGTCTTGTAACTCGTTATGTTTCGGATGTTTTAATGGTACCTGTCGGTTATGTTCCACGGCTCACTGATCATGGGAACATGGATGTATGCATAACAGGTATTTCCCGGATGGTTAATCCGGGGACCCCACAACTTTAGATGGGAAAACTTGGTGAAAATGATTATGAAAACCTTGGAATGATGAGTCATTCTATTGAGATGTTTTGACATGTCTTGAGAAACACAAATGGTTTATGATGATGAAAATGTTGAGGCATGAGCCTTAGCCCTTTATAAAAACTGATGGTTGGGTTCGGATGCGATACCATTCCAATTTTACCTTACAACCACAATACCTGAATTGGGTAAGGCTTAGCCGGAAGTTTATATGCATTAGTATGGGTTCCCTCGCGGGAGAGCTTTGAGCTGAGGCTACCTCTCAATGTTGTCCACGTATGAAGTGCCCAGGATGGCAGATGGCCATGGCTGGGGGGCAAGCTCATAATAGAGGTGCTTATACTAGGGTGTGTAATTGAAAGGTTATGATTGATTATCCACATACTAAGTATGATGATTCAGGGTTATTCCTGATGGATGTATCGAATTTTGTGGTGAAAGTGTACCACCTCTGTAGAGTGTCAAACTATCCGAATAGCCGCGTCCGCGGTCATGGACAGTTGCAGTGGCCATACTGTTCCGTCTTCAGAGGTTTTCAAAATGACTTATGAAATGAATTGTGACATGACTTGACCACAACGGGGCTGTGACTATGAAAACTAAGTTCCCACTTAAGTGATTTTAGAACTTTATTTTTTTTCTTTTTTTCTGAACTTAGCTTAGGTTCAAACTTAACTCTGCAAATAAACTTAGAACTTAGCATTCCTACTAGGACTACCTTAGTTGTTAGTGATAGTTTACGAGTACTTAAAGAGTACGCATGGCTTTGTCCCTGGCTATTCCTGGTGGCAAGACTATGAAGAAGACTACCAAGAGGAAGGACGACAGGATGTCTACGACAACTAGGATTATCTCCCATCGTCAGCATTTCCTGTGACATTGAAGATGGAGCCCACCGCTACGCTTATTATTTTGGTGCTTGTTTGTACTCAGACTGGATCATGAGATCCTTTATTTGTGTAAGACCTTATTATGGTTTGTAAGGGATGATGTACTATGATATCCAATTTGTTATGTCTCGCAAAAATGGTAATCCTGGGATTGCGATGTATGGCATAACAGGCATCAAGGATTAACAATCTGGGTGTTGACAGCTAGCCAAAAACTTGTACTTAGAGGGAATGCTTCTTGTGCATCCAATACATTTTATCTACCTTCCGAATTAAACTTGTTATGAGAAAACTAGTGATTAAAGCTCCCACGAACTGGATGGCACACTTTACTTTCTTGCACTTAATAATCTTGAACCATTGTGTCCATCTTTGTTTCGTATATGCGTGCGCTTTATAAGTTGAAGTTAGCAGAACCATGTATCATGAGGAACACTTTCAACATTGCACTTATTATTCCGTTGATATCATGATTGTTTTGCTTATGGGTCCCAACGGTGTGAAATAAAAGGGGAACTTGTAAGGTCATGGAGTTTGTATGTGTGTTAGAGAAACGCCTGAGCCGCTAGCCTAAGCCATGCCTAATAATGGTGGAAACTTGTAGCATAACCATAATGATCACTCTATGAAGCATCCTCAATAAAAATATATGCAAATAGCAAATAAAAAGATCGCTGAGATGCCCATTGTCTGCTGGCCTTGTCATTTTTATATGGGATAGCTCCTGTATCATGTGCAAGGGGTGACCCCGTTGGTGGTTCTCTATGATACATATGTATTTATAATGACAAGATCTTACGTGTCACTGAAGTTGAGTAGCATGAGGTTCGGTACTCGTAAGTAAGGGGCATGAGATTTCAACTTATAAATTGTAAAGCATATCCTCTCAGTTTTGTCACTTTAACCTTAACCACCTAAAGATGCTTATGATAGGGGCAATGAGAGCTGCAAGCTAATAAGTACCATAATTTTTGGAAGATCTTTATGAAACTTGAAATACCTGCTTCCCTCTGTGAAGGGCCGTTCTTTTACTTTTTAGTTGAGTTAGTAAACCTATTCCCCTCTATCTCAGCAAGCATTTTGAGTTGTTGTGTTTCATTCATTCATATGATGATTTATTCAATCATTTTTCTTATATTCCTTGTTTTGCACATTTCTCTTATCTTAGTGAGTATTACTTTGAAAGCTATCATTGAAAACCCTTTATGTTTGAACTCCTGCAAATTGTCAACTATTCTTCGACCAAGAGCTAAGTTTTCCATTACCAATTGTGATTTACTCTATGTATAATTATTGTTTTTCCTTTACTTATTGCGAGTTAAGTTATATAATGGTGAGTTGTCTTCTATTATGATTTGTGTATTAATGAATGTGATGCTTCTTGTCTGTATTCTTTTATCGACTCTTCACTCCATAAACCTGAGGTCATGTTTATTGACCTCAGTTTTCGCTTGGGGACAAGCGAAGTCTAAGCTTGGGGGGAGTTGATACGTCCATTTTGTATCACTATTCTATATCATAATTTACTGTTATTCATTGATATATTTCATATTAAGAGATCATACTTATGTTATTTCATCTATTTTTAATGGTTTATGACTTTTGGAGCATGGACCGCTGCAGTCAGGATTCTGATGGAAATGGGATTGTTTGGAGGCGAAATTCACGAAGATCAGAAAATTCGGGAAAATACATGGAAAATTCTATTTTTTCAGAAGACGAAGGATGCCAGAAGGGGGAGTGGTGATGGGCCACAGGGGGGCCACACCACCCCTTGGCGCGGCCACCATAGGCCGCGCCACCAGGTGGTGTGGCCGCCCTGGCCCACTCAAGGCTCTCCCCTTTGGAGTATATTATCCCCTCGAAACCTAATACCTAGAGAGCGACCACAGAAAAATTCCACCACCTCTGTGGGGCAGAAAACTTTATTGGGATCATCGCCATCAACACCACCATCAAGCTGGACTTTATTGGGATCATCACCATCATCATCTCCATCACCACCATCATCTCCACTCCATACCACGGTAACAATTGGGTTGAATATTGCATAGCTCTTAGGGGAAACTTTCCCGTTGTTGATTACTCCTTATAGTTGATGCTATTGAGTGAACAATTGAATTATCGTTTATGTTCAGATTGTTACATATCATTATATCATCATTGATCTTGATCCATATGATGTCTTGTGAGTAGTTCGTTTAGTTCTTAAGGAAATGGTATAAGTCATGTTGTTAGTAGTGGAATTGTGTTGAGAAAGATTCAATGGTTTGATATTTAAGTTGTGGTGTATTTGTTCTAGTGGTGTCATGTGAACGTCGACTATATGATACTTCACCTATATGGGCCTAGGGGAATACATTGTGTATTTCTCTACTAATCGTAGGGGTTGCCGGAGTGATAGAAACCTGAACCCCCAATAGGAAACCTTTGCACAAGGGATGTCAAGGTCTTAGAGTTTAAAGTTGTCGTTAGGTTTTTACCTTACTTACTTTCTTGTAGTTGCGGATGCTTGCAAGGGGTATAATCACAAGTATGTATTAGTCCTTGGAAGGTCAGTACATTAGGACAAGTTCACCCACACAACACTTAGCAAACTAAAGAACATTAATCAACTATATGAAGCGAAACCACTTGACGATATTCCCGTGTGTTCTCGAGAACGTTTGGTCATCTTAAGTAATACAACCGGCATGTCCTTTGCTAAAGAAAGGATTGGGCCGCTTGGTGCATTTATTATTATTGTCTTTTATTTACTCGTACTTTATTTACCTGCATTATCAAAAACCCCTAAAAATCCGTTTGCTAAGTATTTACAGAGAATTCCTGCTCCAAGCCATTTGCCAACACCTTCTGCTCCTTGTTGGGTTCAACACTCTTACTTATCGAAAATACTGCGATACACCCCTGATACTTGTGGGTCATCACCTGCTTTGAATGTGGAGTCACGGGTCACTACTCCAATGAGTGCCCCAAGGAGCTTGCTGCAGCCACCAATGTCACTGCACCTGCCCAGCAGCAGCGCCGTGTCCAGCAAGAAAGATGTTTGCCCCAGGAAACCCACACAACCGTACCAGCCGCCTGTTCCACATGAATGCTGAAGAAGCCCAAGAGCGCCAGATGTCGTGCTGGGTATGTTTTATGTTAACTCAATACTTGCAAGAGTGTTGTTTGATTCTGGAGCATTGCACTCGTTTGTTACATAAGAATTTGCATGAACTAGTAAGATTCAACCAACAAATTTGAAGATGTTATGATAGTTCAAATACAGGGGTCAACCACCAAAGCTAGAAAAATTTGCAAGGCCATGCCTATCAGAATACATGGGATAGATTTTTATGCCAATCTAATAGTACTTGGAACCAAAGGTTTGGAAGTAGTACTAGGAATGGATTGGATGTCGAAACATCAATGATTAATCGACTGTGCCAAGAAAGCCATAACCATGACCAGTAGCACCAGAATATCAATAGAGCATGTATCTGAGATGCTACCCCGCCAATTCAAATGTAAAAAGAGTTTAGCCAAATCAACCATTGACCAGTTCAAAGTAGTCAGTGAGTACCCCGATATGTTTCAGATGAATTACCCAGTATGCCCCCAAATCAGGATATCGAGTTTATCATTGAACTAGTTCCTAGAACCGGACCCATAGCTCAGAGACCCTATAGTATGAACCCAGCTGAATTACTGGAGCTAAAGAAGCAACTTGATGACATGTTGGGGAAAGGTCTGATACAACCAAGTGCATCGCCATGGAGATCGCCTATTTTGTTTGTGGATAAGAAAGATGGTGCCAACCGTTTATGTACGGATTACCGGAAGCTGGATGACGTCACCATCAAGAACAAGTACCCACTGCCAAAATAGAAGACTTGTTTGATCAGCTGACTTGTGCTAGAGTGTTTTCTAAGATTGATCTTCGAACTGGTTATCGTTAATTAAAGATTCGCACAACGGATATCCCAAAGACTGCCTTCACTACCAGATATGGATTGTATGAGTACAATGTCATGTCCTTTGGATTAACCAATGCTCCCGCTTATTTCATGAACCTCATGAATAAGATTTTTATGAACTTCTTGGATAAGTTTGTTGGGGTCTTTGTCGATGACATTCTGATCTACTCCAAGTCGGAAAAAGACCATGACCAGCACCTAAGAACCATCCTTGAAACCCTTAGAGAGCATAAGTTGTATGCCAAATTTTGCAAATGTTTGTTTTGGTTAAAGGAGGTAGGATTCCTCGGACATATCTTGTCGGTAGAAGGATTTACTATCGATCCCGCCAAGATTAAGGATGTTGAAAAATGGAGAGCCCCAACAACTCAAACTAAAGTCCGCACATTTCTTGGATTAGCTGGATATTACCGCAAGTTCGTTGAAGGATTTTCAAGCATCACAAGGCCGATGACCTAGTTGTTGAAGAAAGACAAGAAGTTTGAATGGACGGACAAATGTGAAGCAAGTTTTCAAGAGCACAAGAAGAGATTGATTTCATCCCCAATTTTGATCATGCAAGATATCACAAAGCCTTTTGATGTATTTTGTGATGCATCCAAGGTTGGTCTCGGATGTGTGTTGATGCAAGAAGGCAAAGTAATATCATATCTGTCCTAGCAACTGAAGTAACATGAGCAAAACTATCCCACCCATGACTTAGAACCTATAGTCGTAGTTTTAGCCTTGAAGACATGGCATCATTACCTCATGGGTAATTGCTGTGAGATTTATTCGGATCACGAGAGTTTGAAGTATATTTTCACACAAAAGGAGTTGAATATGAGGCAAAGGAGATGGATAGAATTAATCAAGGATTATGAACTTGACATTCATTATCACCCCGGTAAGGCCAATGTGGTAGCGGATGCTCTTAGTAGATTGCCGTGTAGACTAAACACCATGATTAAGGAAAACCAGCCAAGTTTGCATGGGGAGTTGGAGGATTGTAGAATGGAGCTAGTTAGCGAAGGATTTCTAGCCAGTATTGAACTTCAACCCACTTTGATCGGTCAAATAAAGGAAGCTGAGAAAGGAAACGCCAGTATTGATGGAATTAAATGCCGTATCGGTACAAGGAAGGTACCCGGATTCACTGAAGATGAAGAAGGAGTTCTATGGTATAAAGTCCGTATCTGTGTGCCAGTAGATTCATAGTTGAAACAAGTCATTATGTAGGAAGCCCATGATACTCTTTATTCTATTCACCTGGGAGGAACCAAGATGTATCAGGATTTGAAGGAGCAGTTTTGGTGTCATAAAATGAAGAGAGAAGTAGGAAGATATATAGCCAAGTGTGATATCTGTCAGAGAGTCAAGGAGGAACATCAGCGACCCACAGGACTTTTGGAACCATTGCAGATTTCAGAATGGAAATGGGATTCTGTTGGAATGGATTTCATCACCGGTTTGCCTACATCTAGTAGGGGGAATGATTCTATTTGGGTCATAGTAGATAGACTATCCAAAGAAGGTCATTTCATACCCGTCAAGACCACCTATCAAAGCTCGAAGATAGAAGAGTTGTACATTGCTAGAATAGTCAGTCTACACGGAACCCCTAAGACCATTGTGTTAGATCGAGGAACCCAGTTTACCTCAAGGTTCTGGAAAAAACAACATAAGTATTATGAACCAAACTGAACTTCAGCACAGCTTATCACCCTCAGACGAACTGTAACATCCCAACTTCAGCAACCCAGATTAGTTATCCAGAATGCAAAAATCAGGGGGAACAAAAACTTTTTCTTATTTAATCGTGTAGTGCTTGTTTGTTGTTGTCTGTGCTTATGCTTCAGATTGTATAGCTTATGATATACACCTTACATAAGCATTAGAGTCAAAAGATATTTAACAAAACTATCCTAGCTCATTTTACATATTCTCAAATGTTCTAGCATTTCAAAGATGAGCCAAGATGCTTCCGTAACCAAAACTATTTTTGTAGCTTCTATTGACAAAACTATGGAGAGCTATAATATCCTTATGTTTCAAGACAGAACCTTCAACTACTCTTACCTCTAGGATTGCAAAACCTTGTATACAACTTTTGAATTCTACTCTTGGTAGGGATACCAAGGACTCTTACCTTATTCAAACTCCAACCTTTCAAAATTGCCCATCCTTACCTCAAGCTAGGCTTGATGGTAATCCTAGTAGTAGATTTGCTTCACTTATAAGGTGAGATGCCTTGATTTGCTAAGATGAACTGCCTTGATCTGTTGTTTGACTTGTTTGCTTAGGAAGTCTGGAAACTATTTCAACATCACTTCCTCGAATACCTCTCTTTCCCAACCCTTGTACATTTTTGGAAATGCACTTGAATCATCTTGTAGACCATCCTAAGGACTACCAAGGACCACTATTTCCCTTGGATAGATAATATTTTATCACACTTGTCCTTGATGATTTTCCACGTAAGAAAATAATAATTTCTGCAAATCTTATGAACTAGCCTACTTGGCCAGAAGCTCACACCTTCATCCTACCTTCTCTGAACCAGCTGTTTGCATGATTGTGTTGTACCCATAAAGGTATAAAAATAGCTACATCATTTGTTCCAAATGGACCCTTGTGCTTCTAAATCCCACATGATTTAGAAGGCCATTTGATAATCTGTTTTGGCACCCTTATTTCATTCAAAGTTTGAAATCAATTATTGAAGAGAAGAACCCTGATCAACCTCAAACCTCTGTATCATGGTAATCTACACCACTTTGTCTATCTGTCCATATAGCCTATGACCCAAGAGGAGCTTTGAGCTCAATATCCAAGCAAGTTTTGCTGGCATAAAAATAACCTTACCCAAGATCCTTCATATCCTATGTTCTTTCCAAATCTAGTTGGGTTCTCAAAAACCAAGGTTGCATATGATTGATACATCATGTGTACATAATATACTTTGAATATCCATATTTATAAAATATTATCCATAATTATTATGGGTCAAAAACTACTTAATTCATTTAATGGCCAAAACCTCCAAAACTACCTCCATAAAGGAAAGTTTGGTTTTTGCCAAAACATTTCTCCAACTTAGGCCACAATTGAGGCCTATATATCATACCCTGTCTTCCAACTTCAAAAATAAATATTTTGGAAGAGTATTAATAATTCTTTTTGCCCATTTTCTAAAATGGCCAAAACAATAAAATAAATATATTAAATAGTTTTAGTCTTCAATAAATCTTGGAAAAATTCTCCAAAGTGTGTATTCATATTTGGGACCATCTCACATTAAAAACTCACCTTGTCCAACTATAAATTTGAAAACAATTCAAACAAACCATTTCAGCAATATTTGAATAAGTGATATAAAAGGGATCTCTAATGATCCAATACATCCTCAATAATTCTTGGAGGTGTATACTAATTACATATACCTGCTAGCACCTTTATCTCACCCAGCCAAGATCAATATACCAAAGATAACCCATGATAATCACTAATGGATTTATTGATGTTTAATCAAAACCATGGGCTATACCCCATCAAACCAGCATCAATCCCCTCCGTTGCTCAACACAACACCCATCACTCACCCTTGGTCGACACCACTTTAGATGACCCCTGTAGCTCAGACCTAGCTCTTGTAATTTATGTTTGGAGTAGAATAAAAAGGGAGGGACAAGCAAATATTTCCATTTAATACTCCTGCTGTAGCGACCTCTCTATCTGTGCCCACTCCTCCACCAGAGTCCCACCTAGGACCTCTCCACCACCACCCCTTCCCAATCCTTGGCCTCCCCTACTCCCCAACCTCTATATGAACCATGTCCAACATGGACCATCCCTCCTAGGGTTAAATCGGCATAGGCCACACCCATCCGCGACTCCACCTTCTTTCCACTCCCTGGCCACCAGAGCCTTCCCTGATGGACCCCTACCCCTCCCCTTTCTCTCCTTTGTAACGGGCATGGAGAAAAACCTTCTCTCGGCCTCCTTCTCAAGGTGGAGTAGATGAACCACCCTGAATCTTCCCCAACCTCCTCTGTTCTCCGTGCTCTACTTATCTCCCTCAAAGCTACCCTACCATGCCCTCTGTTGCTGTAGGACCCCAGGGAACCGCCGTAGCCATCTCGAGTCCGAGAAGGACCATCTCCCCTGTGTCCACCCCCAAGAGCATCTCCAGCCTCGCTAGGCTCACCCCGCGTCCTCCACGACCTTATGCATGCACAACATGGTCTCTCAGACAACATGCATGCCTAACCGAGCCTGCTTCGGTGAGCTTCCAAGCTCCTCCGTCGGCGCCACCACGGGAGACGCCTCTGGTCGTCAACCCTGCCCATGCTGCCACTATCTGGGCGTGTCTCGGAGCACCACGTTGCCTCGTCACATCGCTGTCATCGGAAAACCCCTCGGTGAGCCTCCATGTTCTTCCCCATGCCGCAGTTAGGGTTTCTTCCCTGGTTCCTGGAAGCGAGGAAGGAGACGATCAACAGTCGTCGATCTGCCTCTAATCGCACGGCACATGACACTACATACCTGTTCGCTGCTATGTGTCCCTGGCAAGCAGGACCGGCACCAGCTGTTCAAACTTTGGTCGTGCGCGAGCCTCTGCCCGGGAAGGCCGACTTCGGCCTCTGACCGGCCCAGCACTATGCGAATCCAGGCCCAGTAGCCCCAGCCCCCTTCATCTTTAATCATTTCTTTCCAGAATTGATTTCTGGCTGTTTGTTTTAAAAAGAAATGAAAATGCAAATTAATGGGAATTCACCAAATATATTTTCGTGAATGTTCCCTGTGAAATCTCCTAACATGCAGACCAAATCCTAGGGCAAGATAAATATTTATTATTTAGTGATAATAATTATTCTAGAAAGTATCCCTTTTCCCTATGAAATTATATCATTGAGCTATACATAACCAAATGGGATGAATAAAAGTTCCTCTGAAAGGTATTTACTATACCTATCATCTAGACTTTATCTCATGCGAAGGTGAAACATGATTTGACAATAGTAAAAATACCAAAAGTCATCCAAGTTTTATTTTGCAAAATATGCTGGGCCAAAATATAACATGTTTTGAGTTGATTCCAACACTCAGTGATGTCATAAATTGGTACCAATCAAAACCTGGGAGCTCACAATTTATCGAGCTCTCTTTAGTTTATTATGATTTAAACTAGTATGTGTATGTCTAATTCACCAATAAAATCACTCCAGTAGTTCTGTAAATCTAAATAGAGTGATTCCAATTTCTAAAGAAAGGTATTTAAAATACCTAGCATGTGCTTTTGCAATCACATCAAAATATTCTATAGATTTAATCTGGTGAAAATACAAAATACCTACAAAACTGACTTTGGCAATTTCTTAAGGGCATTCTGGTAAATATTTTAGAGTGATTCCAACTCTCTCTGAACCAGTACATCAAAACCCACTTAACCCTAAAGGGAAATAATTTTTTCGAACCACAGATCGTTTTCTGTGAATTATTTCCTAAAACTAGAGCTTTTATCACTAGAAAATCCATAGTAAATCAAAGGAAATTGATAAAATAGTGAAACCACTTTTGTTGGCTTCATATTATCATTACCTATCTGATGGTATCATTTTTATACAATGATATTATACAGAACCGAGCCTTGGACTTAAGCTCCTTAATTAAGTGATGTATGCCACATAAATCATAAACAAAACTCCACCAATGCAAATAAAGTATTTCCAATTGCTAAAATCAATATATCAAAACCTACTGAAGTGAATAACGCATTGAATGTTTATTTTTTGTATGGTATTGGTCTTTGTATGCCTGGTGTTGATTGTGGCCTTTGTTTGCTTGCATGTGATCCATATCGGCGATAGATGCGATTATATCAGAGACCAGAAGAAGTTGGTTATTATTATTGGTTATTATGGTTTTCTAAGTAGAAGTCCAGGGACATATATTGCCAGATTGCTGATCTTAGGCAACCAACCTTCTTGCTCATAAGCCTTGTCCTACTGTTTTACTTATGCATGTTTTATCTACTGTTTATGAAAATTGCACTGTTTTACTATATGTTGATGTATATATGGTTGTGGTTTGGCTCCTCCGAACTATTACAATTTTGTACTATTAAGTACAACCCCCTTGATGACACCTACGGGCCCCTAGTAGAATAGATGGTGCATAACATCATAACCCTTGGGAAAAGTTTTACAAAGAGTTTTATGATAAAACCTTGGTGAGGTTTGACCTACCAAGAGAATTTTTAGAAAGAAAAAGGTTTACGTTTTACAAAAGATGCTGAAGGAAAGAGGAGGTAAAATGTTTACAAAAACTCGCCTGGTTCTTTGGAGCTTTAGCTATAACATCTTATTCCGTGCAACCACATTACTCTAGAATGGGACATGGCTGGGCTTGATGTTTGTTTACTCTAGTATAGGCTGCATGCAACTACTACAGGGGATTTAAAAATCCTGGAGGGTGGGCCTTCTCCTGCAAAGGTCCATGTGAGACATCGACCTGGAGAAAGAACTAAGGGGCTACGGGCCTCCACGCGTTACAATGAGCCCCTCATTGAAAGCGCACACTTTGTGCAGTGAAAAAAGCACTCTGGTTGGCTTGTGAACTATATAGGGCGTCCCGGTGTTGAGGGGAATAACTCTCATAGGGTAGGCACTTATATTGGAGTGGGTATCCAGAGATTCTTGATCGGTTACTCGACCGACAATCGGTGTAGATCAGGGTAGGGTACCCGGATGGTGTGGGTAAAGTGTACAACCTCTACATAGTGTAAATCTATTCGAATAGCCATGTCCGCGGTTTCGACAGGTTGGACAAACTAATGTAGAGCGGTGCTAGTTTCGTTTTCAAATAGGATTTCGGAAAAGCAATGGCTTTGGAAATGTTTTGACCATGGGATGGTCGGAAAGGTACATGTTTTGACCATGGGATGGTTGGAAAGGAAGGAAAGGAGTTTGGTCATGGGATGACCAGAAGAAAGAAACAAATGGGTGACCCAATGCTAGTGGTTTCCAAAAAATTTCAAATGTTTTACAAAAGTTTTCAACAAAGATATGTAGATGCTATGTCTACAAGAGAACCTATTTTTAGAAAAGAACCTCTCTTGGAGCCCTCCTACTAGCACAATTTTATTACATATCCTCTTATCGTTATTATTTTAAGGTGGTTTGTGAGTACAGTCAATATACTCATTGGCATTGTCCCTGGCTATTAACATGGTCAGATATCAAGAATAAGGTGACGGTAACGACTATGCGAGCTAGGGCACTCTCCTACTCAGTTGTCTGTAGGTTAAGGCATGGCTCGTGCCCTACGCTTGATGAAGTTCCGCTATTGTTGACTGATGTAGCCATAATGACAATTAAGGTATGACTTGTATCTACTTAAATAATGGGTTTTTACTTTGATACTTGTCGGTTATGTGCCACGACGAACTTATCATGGGATCGTGGTGTATGCATAACAGGGATTATTGGAGGATTAATCTAGGGGGCCCATAGACTTGGTATCAGAGCAATCCTGACTGTAGGAGAACCTTAGTTAGCATGGTCGTTAGACAGGAAAACTATTTTGGAAACTCTGACTTTCGAAAACTAATTCCTCAAAAGATTTTGAAAGATTCTACTTCTTATCTCATTCTAGTTTAAAGGATTTTGAAACATGGTTTCCTCTATCCCTCGTCCAAATTTCAAACCTACGGATTCCAAATAACTAGGCCCTAGAACCAGGTGAAGATGTTGAGGACGAGATGAAGAGAAGCAACTACCAGCAAACAGAAGGAGACTACAAGATCACCCTACCAGCAGAATCCTCCTAACTAGAAGAAATCAAATATTACACTATAGAGAAGGGTCCAATGACCCGGTGAAGGCTTCATATGCAAGATAGTGACTCAGACCCTAAGAGCCATGATGCCTAGGATTAATAGTCCTAAGATAGGATTCCCCTACATCGCGAGTAGTTAACTCCTTGGTCCCCTTAGTAGGCCATGTTTGCTTGCCTAAGTGCTTAACGTGTTTCTTGATGTGTGTTGTTTGCGAAGGACATTGCGACCCCCTTGTTGTTCACTATGTATGTGTGTTCTGGCCTATTTTGACCTTAGCCAAATGTGACTCGAGGATTGATAACCCACCTAGTAACACAGGAAAACCCCTAGGTTAGTCGTCAATAACCAGAACCCATACTAACCTCGAGAGATATGAGAGGAAAATCATCGCTACAAACCCGAGTTCGACATCGTCAATTTAGAAGAACTCGAAGATTCCTCCTCAGCAGGATGGCCTACTTCATCACACTCAACTCTCAACACTTGTCGACAACATAACCCTCCATTACTCATTTGCCAGCTATAACAATAACCTAGTTGAAGCTGGAAGTCTACCACTGAAGGATCCACATCATCCACAAGAAGCCACAGGATGGGATAAGAAAGACAAGAAGTGAAGACCTGACTCTATTGACCTTTGGTATATTAGAGGTTCCGATCACCTCAGGAGACTAACTATTTTAGTCGACCCCACCCAAATCAATGGGAAGTTCCTCCCCAGAAGCTAGAATAGCTCTAAATACTAAAGACCCGGATGCGTGAAGACAACTCCCCCGAAGATGGATGTCTCTACTTTGACTAAAGACTAGCAAGAAGCATCGTTAACTTCTAACCTGCCTAGAGCTAATTCCATTAAGCTTCATTAGGAAACCTTCCCGACCAGGTTTGAGCATTAGGACGTCACTCGAACATCTCAACTCAAGACCCACAGAAATACAACAATCTTTACCATCACACCAGCACTTCAAGATGGAAGATCTGCACCATTCTTGAAAGACCTAAGTGAATCTCTAAGGTGGAAATACTGCGTCTTTCCAACTCAAATCCTGAAGACCGTCTACCCAAAGATACTCCAGAAAAAGTACCAGATCTGACGTCTTCCGCCAAGCATCAATTCCCGAGTCATCAGATGAGGAAATCACTAAAGATTTACGAAGCCCCTCTGCTATTTCAGCTGAAGATCAGCCTAAAGGACCGCATATTCACTAACCTCGTTAGTTCTAATTTTTTTGGAAAATCTGCTAATTCAACTACTCCGATAGGCTAAGTATGAACAAAACTAGTATATAAGCCTCATAACACCTAGTTTGTGGACGTCATCGGAAGGTTTCAACTCTGGGTAGAAGATTGCGATATCCACCTAACATCATCCGATGACTCCAAGAAGGAAGTACTGCGTTAACTCCAAGCCACCCTAGTTTAACCGTAAGGGGGAAAGACTGCGTCCTTCCCACAAAATAGAATGACCCTTTGCCAGGAGCAACCTGAGGAGTTAGACCCAATATCATGAACTAGGATACGATGACCCCTTAAGAGAAACACCATAAATCCTTATAGAAGGAAGATCACCCCTCACAATCCCGATTGAAGCGTGCTCAACACTCGTGCATCCAAGAATATTGAAGTTCAACCTCACCATCGCAGTGACCCAGTTCAAAGACAAAGCCAACAAGTCAGTACGTGAGAAAAACATGGCACTAACTCCAACACAAAATCCCCTAACCTCACTCTCTTGAATCTCGGGACAAGATTATTTTAAGGGGGAAAGGTCTGTAACATCCCAACTTCAGCAACCCTGATTAGTAATCCAGAATAAAATATCAGGGGGAACAAAAACTTCTTCCTATTTAATTATGCAGTGCTTGTTTGTTGTTGTCTGTGCTTATGCTTCTGATGGTATAGCTTATGATATACACCTTACCTCAACATTAGTGTCAAAAGCTATTTAACGAAACTATCTTGTCTCATTTTACATATTCTCAAATGTTCTGGCATTTCAAACATGAACCAAGATGCTTCTGTAACCAAAACTATTTTTATAGCTTCTATTGACAAAACTATGGAGAGCTATAATCTCCTTATGTTTTCAAGACAGAACCTTCAACTACTCTTACCTCTAGGATTCCATAACCTTGTATAAAACTTTTGAATTCTACTCTTGGTAGGGATACCAAGGACTCTTACCTTATTCAGCTCCAACCTTTCAAAATTGCCCATCCTTACCTCAAGCTAGGCTTGATGTTAACCCTAGTAGTAGATTTGCTTCACTTGTAAGATGAGCTGCCTTGATTTGCTAAGATGAACTGCCTTGGTCTGTTGTTTGACTTGTTTTCTTAGGAAGTAGTATGAGCTACCCTAGGAGCTCCTCCTATAAGATCAAGACACTTAATATCACCAAACTCTAAGCATGAATACAAGATGGATCTTATCTCCAGCCCCTAGATGATCATCTAAAACCCTAAACCAGACCAATTCTGAAGTGATCCATTCTAGAAGCCTCCAAGTCAATGATGACCAAATCCAAGCATGGATACTTTCTATTCACTCTACACTTCAAAATAACTCACTTTATGATGTTTTGGTACCTTGCAACCAATCAGAAGCTTCCCCTCATGTACTCTAGTCAAATTCCTCAAAACTGCCAAATTTGACTAAGTCTAGAAACTGTTTCAACATCACTTCCTTGAATACCTCTCTTTCCCAACCCTTGTGCATTTTTTAAAATGCACTTGAATAATATTGTAGACCATCCTAAGGAATACCAAGGCCCACTCTTACCCTTGGATAGATAATCTTTTATCACACTTGTCCTTGATGATTTTCCAGGAAAGAAAATAACAATTTCTGCAAATATTATCAACTAGCCTACTTGGTTAGAAGCTCATACCTTCATCCTACCTTCCCTGGACCAACTCTTTGCATGATTGTGTTTTACCCATAAAGTTCTAGAAATACCTACATCACTTGTTCCAAATGGACCCTTGTGCTTATAAATCCCACATGATTTAGAAGGCTATTTGATAATCTGCTTTGGCACCCTTATTTTATTCAAAGTTTGAAATCAATTCTTCAAGAGCCTAACCCTGATCAACCTCAAACCTCTGTATCATGGTGATCTACACGACTTTGTCTATCCGTCCATATAGCCCGTGAACCAAGAGGAGCTTTGAGCTCCAAGATCCAACCATGTTTTGTTCGCATAAAATTAACCTTACCCAAGATCCTTCATATCATATGTTCTTTCCAAATCAAGTTGGATTCTCAAAACCCAAGGTTGAAAATGATTGATACATCATGTAGACATCATATAATTTGAATATCCATATTTATAATATAGTATCTATAATTATTATGGCTCAAAAACTACTTAATTCATTTAATAGGCAAAACCACCAAAACTCCCTCCATAAAGGAAAGTTTAGTTTTTGCCAAAACACTTCTCAAACTTAGGCCACAATTGAGGCCAATATGTCATACCCTATCTTCCAACTTCAAAAATAGTATTAATAATTCGGTTTGCCCATTTTTTCAAATGGCAAAAACAAGAAAATAAATATATTAAATAGTTTCACTCTTCAATAAATCTTAGAAAAATTCTCCAAAGTGTGTATTCATATTTGGGACCATCTCACATCAAAAACTCACCTTTTCTAATCCTAAAATTTAAAAACAATTCAAATAAACCATTTCAGCAATATTTGAATAATTGATATAAAAGGGATCTCTAATGATTCAATAAATCCTCAATAATTCCTAGAGGTGTATACTGATCACATATACCTGCTAGCACCTTTATCTCACCCAGCCAAGATCAATATACCAAAGATAACCCATGATAATCACTAATGGCTTTATTGATGTTTAATCAAAACCATGGGCTATACCCCATCAAACCAGCATCAATCCCCTCCCTTGCTCAACACAATACCCATCATGCACCCCTGATCGACACCACTATAGCTGACCCCTATAGGTCAGACCTAGCTCTTGTCATTTATGTTTGGAGGAGAAGAAAAAGGGAGGGACAAGCAAATATTGCCATTTAATACACCTGCTCTAGCAACCTCTCTATATGTGCCCTCTCCTCGACCAGAGTCCCACCCAGGACCTCTCCACCGCCACCACCTTCCCAATCCCTGGCCTCCCCTACTCCCCAACCTCTCCATGAACCAAGTCCAACATGGACCATCCCTCATCGGGTTAAACCGGCCAGAGGCCACCCCCATCCGCGACTCCACCTTCATTCCACTCCCTGGCCACCAGAGCCTTCCCCCCACGAACCCCTACCCCTCCCCTTGCTCTCCTTTTCAACAGGAATGGAGAAAAACCTCCTCTCGGCCTGCTTCTCAAGGTGGAGTAGCTGAACGACCATGAATCTCCCCTAGCCTCCTTTGTTCTCCATGCTCTACTTATCTCCCTATAAGCTACCCTACCATGCCCTCTATTGCTGCAGGAGCCCAGGGAACTGCCGTAGCCATATTGAGTTCGAGAAGGACCATCTCCCCTGCGTCCACCCCCAAGATCATCTCTAGCCTCGCCAAGCTCACCCTGCGTCCTCCAGGACCTTATGCATGCATGACATGGTCTCTTAGACAACATGCATGCCTCCCCGAGCCTACTCCGGCGAGCTTCCAAGCTCCTCCGTCGGTGTCACCGCGGGAGATGCCTCCGGTCGTCAACCATGCCCATGCTGCCACTCTCTGGGCATGTCTCGGAGCACCGCATCGCCTCGTTACCTCGCCATCGCTGGAAAACCCCTTAGTGAGCCTCCCTATTCTTCCCCAAGCCATAGTTCGGGTTTCTTCCCTGGTTCCTGGTCACGAGGAAGAAGACGATCGGCAGCCGTCGATCTGCCTCTAATCACATGATGCAGGACGCTCCATACATGTTTGCTTCTCTGTGTCCCTGGCAAGAGGGCCCCGCACCAGCCGTTCAAACTTTGGTCGCGCGCGCACCTCTTCCCGGGAAGGCTGACTTCGACCTCTGATCGGCCCAGCACTGTGCGGAGACAGGCCCAGCAGCCCCAGCCCCCTTAATCTTTAATCATTTCTTTCTAGAATTGATTTTTGGATGTTTGTTTTAAATGGAAATGAAAATGCAAATTAATGGGAATTCACCAAATATTTTTTTTAATGTTCCCTAATAAATCCCCTAACATGCAGACCAAATCCTTGGGCTAGATAAATATTTATTATTTTGTGATAATAATTATTCTAGAAAGTATCCCTTTTCCTTAAATAATTATATCATTGAGCTACACATAACCAAATGGGATGAATAAAAGTTCCTCTAAAAGGTATTTACTATACCTATCATCTAGAATTTATCTAATGCCAAGGTGAACCATGATTTGACAACAGTAAATATACCAAAGTCATCCAAGTTTGCTTTTGCAAAATTCCCTGGACCAAAATATAACATGTTTTAAGTTGATTCCAACTCTTAGTGCTGTGATAAATTGGTACCTATCAAAACCTAGGAGCTCACAATTTATTGAGCTCTCTTTGGTTTATTATGATTTAAACTAGTTTGTGTATGTTTAATTCACCAATAAAATCACTCCAGTAGTTATGTAAATCCAAGTAGAGTGATTCCAATTTCTAAAGAAAGGTATTTCAAATACCTAGTATGTGTTTTTGAAATCACATCAAAATATTCTATAGATTTAATCTGGTGAAAAATACAAAATAGCTACAGAACTAACTTTGCGAATTTCTTAAGGGCATTCTGGTAAATATTTCGGAGTGATTCCAACTCTCTCTGAACTAGTACATCTAAACCCCACTTAACCCTGAAGGTAAATAATTTTTTCGAACAACAGATCTTTCTCTGTGAATTATTTCCTAAAACTAGAGCTTTTGTCAATAGAAAATCCATAGTAAATCAAAGGAGATTGATAAAATAGTGAAACCACTTTTGTTGGCTTTATATTATCATTACCTATCTGATCTATCATTTTTATATAATGATATTATACAAAACCAAGCCTTGGACTTAAGCTCCATAATTAAGTGATGTATGCCACATAAATCATAAACAAAACTCCACCTATGCAAATAAAGTATTTTCAATTTCTATAAACTCAATATATCAAAACCTACTGAAGTGAATAATGCTTTAAATGTTTATTTTCTATATGGTATTGGTGTTTGTATGTCTGGTGTTGATTGTGGCCTTTGTTTGCTTGCATGTGATACATGTCGGAAATAGATGCGATTATATCAAAGACTAGAAGAAGTTGGTTATTATTATTGGTTATTATGGTTTTCTAAGGAGAAGTCTAGGGACATATATCGCCAGATAGCTGATCTCAGGCAAGCCACCTTCTTGCTCATAATTCTTGTCCTACTATTTTACTTATGCATGTGTTATCTACTGTTTATGAAAACTGCATTGTCTTACTATATGTTGATGTATATATGGTAGTGGTTTGGCTCCTCCGAACTATTACACTTTTGTACTATTAAGTATAACCCCCTAGATGACATCTACTGGCCCCTAGTAGAATAGATGGTGCATAACACCATAACCCTTTGGAGACCCTGTTTTAGCCAAAGCAAAGCTATAGGATGGGAAGTCCCCGGAAAAGTTTTACAAAGAGTTTTATGATAAAACCTTGGTGAGGTTTGACCTACCAAGAGAAGTTTGAGAAAGAAAAGGATTTACGTTTTACGAAAGATGCTACAGGAAAGAGGAGGTAAAATGTTTACGAAAACGCAACCGGTTCTTTGCAGCTTTAGCTACAACAACTTAATCCGTGCAACCACATTACTCTTGAATGGGAAAGGTTGGTCTTGATGTTTGTTTACTCTGGTATAGGCTGCTTGCAACTACTATAGGGTATTTAAAAATCTTGGAGGGTGGGCCTTCTCCTGCAAAGGTCGATGTGAGACATCGACCTTGAGAAGGAACTAAGGGTCTACGGGCCTCCACGTGTTACTATGAGCCCCTCATTGAAAGCGCACACTTTGTGCAGTGAAAAAGCACTCCGGTTGGCTTGTGAACTATATAGGGCATCCCAGTGTTGAGGGGAACAACTCTCATAGGGTAGGCACTTATATTGTAGTGGGCATCTGGAGGTTACTCGACCCACGATCGGTGTAGATCAGGGTAGGGTACCCGGATGGTGTGGGTAAAGTGTACAACCTCTGTAGAGTGTAAATCTATTCGAATAGCCGTGTCCATGGTTATGGACGGGTTGGAAAAACTACTATAGAGCGGTGCTAGGTTTGTTTTCAAATAGGATTTTAGAAAAGCAATGGCTTTGGAAATGTTTTGACCATGGGTGGTCGGAAAGGATACATGTTTTGACCATGGGATGGTCGGAAAGGAAGGAAAGGAGTTTGGTCATGGGATGACTGGAAGGAAGAAACAAATGGGTGACCCAGTCCTAGTGGTTTCCAAAACTTTTCAAATGTTTTACAAAAGTTCTCAATAAAGATATGTAGGTGCTATATCTACAAGAGAACCTATTTTTAGAAAAGAACTTCTCTTGGAGCCCCCCTACTACCACAGTTTTATTTTATATCCTCTTATTGTTATAATTTTAAGGTGGTTTGCGAGTACATTCAAAGTACTCACTGACATTGTCCCTGGCTATTAACTTGGTCAGATATCAAGAAGAAGGTGACGGTAATGACTATGCGAGCTAGGGTGCTCTCCTAGTCAGTTGCCTATAGGTTAAGGCATGGATCAGGCTCTATGCTTGATGAAGTTCCGCTGTTGTTGGCTGGTGTATGACAATTAATGTGTGACTTGTATACGCTTAAATAATGGGTGTTTACTTTGATACTTGTCGGTTATGTGCCACGACGAACTAATCATGGGATCGTGGTGTATGCATAACAGGGATTCTCAGAGGATTAATCCGGGGGGGCCCACACCGACGGACAAACAGAAAGAGTAAATCAGATCCTCGAATATATGCTGAGATCCTGTGTATTAGAGTATGGATCTAAATGGGAAGATTTTGTACCTTTTGTAGAGTTCTCATACAGCAATAGTTATCAAGCCAATTTGCAAATGGTCCCATTTGAGTTTTTGTATGGAAGGATGTGTCGTACCCCCTGAATTGGTCACAACTAGGAGAGAGTTAGATATTCAGACCATACATCCTACGAGAAGTTGAAGAGAAGGTTCACCAGGTCCGTGAACACCTCAAGACCGCCCAATCCAGACAGAAGAGTTACGCTGACAAAAGACGTCGAGACTTGACCTTCAATGGCGGAGATTTGGTGTATCTCAAGGTATCACCCTTGAAAGGAATGTACCATTTTCAACTAAAAGGGAAGCTTTCCCCTAGATATATCGGACCTTTCAAGATTTTAAGTCACTGAGGAGAAGTATACTATCAACTAGAACTAATAGAAGAGATGTCAACCATACATGATGTGTTCGATATCTCGTTACTTAGGAAATGCCTAGAAGTTCCGGAGACGACCGAAGTTTTCAAGAACATCGATCATAGAGCCAGAGATATTAACAAGGATATAACTTATCATGAAGTACCCATTCGTATTTTGGAAGAAGCCTTCAGAACCACCCGGACCAGAAGTATCAAGTTTCTAAAGTTCTAGTGGAGTAACCATACCGAAGAAGAAGTCACTTGGGAGCGAGAAGATTATATTAGGACTGCGTTTCCCAATCTCTTTAGTTCCTAGTTTTTCTTGAATCTCGGGACAAGATTCTGTTTAAGGAGGGAAGGTTTGTGACATCTCAAAAATATTAAACAAGATTATCAAATTCTAATCACCCAAGTTTAGGGTTAACAAAAACTTTCAATCTTAAACCCTTATGAATGCATGTGTGTGTTTGTTACTAATGCATGAATGCTTGCTATGCCATGTTTGATTGCTATAAATGATAAGGATTAGTTTAAATATGAAAACCATATCATCTTTGTCAAAACCAAACAAGAACAAATCAAAAGAAAATCAATATATGAAGCATATGACCTAATGGTTATTTTTGCCAAAGTTAACGACTAGCCTACTTTGGGCCTCTCTAGTAAATGATTTCAAACAAAAACAATTCTACTTCTTTTCCCCCCTTGCTAGACCAAGTGAAAATGAACACAAGTAAACTTTACAAACTTACATAAACCAATTTCAAATCCATTTGAGACACATTTCAAAATTGAATCAAGTGTCTGTATCTAGATGGCAATTTTTCAAAAACCACTCATACCATCTCCACTTGACCAATCCTAGCAACCAGAGGCACTCAAGCATGTGACCAACACACCCACCAAATATAATTTGAAAATTCAAATATTTATTTCATGCGGCCATTTAATCAAACACTTGGCATGCAGAGTACAAGTCTACCAACTATCTACTATTTTGATGAATCTAGTGCTCAACATTGTACACAATTCGGCCTCAGTTACTCGCCCATGATCATCCCAGTACCAGCCCGTGCGATTGAGCCTCTCTCACTCGCCAATTACACCAGTGCCAGCCGTACCCGAGCGTGCCATGTCGGTTGATACATTGCAAATGTATCCATAATTTTAGATGTTCCATGTTTGGTTTTATCTACTTTCTTGTGTTTTGTCCACACTTTGGAGTACTTTTCATATGATTTCTTAGGCTAACCTATTAACAAGAGCCACAGCGCCAGCTGCCTGTTTTCTGCTGTTTTTGGTTCCAGGAAGTCAGAAAATGAATATTCTCGGAATTGGACAGGACAAAAGCCAAAGTTATTATTTTATCGGGGGACACTTGGAGCCAAAATACGAGACGGCGAAGGGCCAGAGGGTGGCCACACCACCTGGTGGTGCGGGCCAGGCCAGGTCGCGCCAAGGGGTGGTGTGGGCCCCTCCGACACCCTCTCGGTCTCTCCTCTCGCCTATAAGAGCCTCCCGATGCATAAACCCTAAAGAGTCAAGCCTCCAGCCACGAAAAGTTCCGCAGCGCCGCCGCCACCGAAGGGGAGATTCGGGGGACAGAAAGTTCCTGTTCCGGCACCCTACCGGGACGGGGAAGTGCCCCTGGAGCCATCTCCATCGATCTCCACCGCCATCTCCATCACCATTGTTGATTCCCATGATGAGGAGGGATTAGTTCTCTCTCGAGGCTAAGGGTTCTACCGGTAGCTATGTGTTCATCTCCCTCTCTATGCATGATCTTATTGAGATCATGAGCTTGTAATCTATAGATCTACCTTGCTACTCAACTACTTTAATAGATCTCTGATCTCCCCATGTGTGTGAAGTTGACAGTGTGCACACCATGGTGGCACTTAGGCTAGAGATTACAAATACTTGGTATGAGTTTTATTTGGAGTTGGATGTCTTAATGAAATTGTGGTGTTTGTTGGAACCATCTAGTGCTCAAGGTGATAGTGTGGGGTTATCTAGATGTGGAAAGCAAACTTTGAGGTGTGGTGTTATAGCCCTACCATCGATTAGAGTGTCCAACCGAAGAGTAGTTAAGAGTAGTATCATTAAGAGAAGATATTTATATGAGAGTGTTCACTAGTTAATGTATGACCCCTAGGCCTTATTTCTGAGCATTGAAACACCGTTTGCTCTTAGATCTATTACATTTTTGCTTGCTTATATCTTTATTTGAGTTTTACTTTAGTCTTTTCCACGCCATCAAGCTATCTTCTATTCACCGTTACCACTTATAATTATCTATACCACTTGTATTTCACTATCTCTTCGTCGAACTAGTGCACCTATACACCTGATAAGTGTATTGGGTGTGTTGGGGACACAAGAGACTTCTTGTATCTTGATTGCAGGGTTGCTTGACAGGGGATACCTTTGACCACTTCCTCCCTGAGTTCGATAAACCTTGGGCGATCCACTTAAGGGAAAACTTGCTGCTGTTCTACAAACCTCTGCACTTGGACGCCCAACAACTGTCTACAAGAATAGAAGTGCGTAGACATCACCGGTGGACAATGGACACGACACCACACACTGTGCCACCCTCTACCATGACCACGAGGAGACAGGCGTGACCTCACCGCACTCCCCAGTCCATGCCTCGAACAACGACCGCCAGTGGAGAAGCCAGCAGCGCCGCGCTCATTTAACTCTCTGCCATGCCGAGCGCACACCAGAGCACCAAGCCATTCTCATGCAGCCACGCCGCGCCTTACTCTCTCCTTGCATAAATAACTTCGTCGCGTCACCAGCAGCCTCCCAGACATGACCGTTCGCCGCCGCGTGCCCCGTGACCACCGTACGCCATGACAAACACCGAGGTATCCGCACAGAGCACGGATGTCTCCCAACCGATTAACACCGCCCCTCATCGTGCCACTATGCGATGAGGATCACCACAACCACCTCGTCGACCTATTCCCTCTACCATGCTGATAGCGCCCTATAGCAATGTCGCCGACGAGCCCGAGCCATGCCGCGCTGCTCCTCTTGCCGGTGTATAAATAGGACCCTCCCCCAGCCTCCAAAGGCACACCGTGCGACTCCCCTCTCACCAAGAAACCCCCTAACCATTCCTCGGAGCAAGGCGAGCACCACATCACCGAATTTTGCCAGAGCCCGCTGGTGTAGTGAAGGGAATGAGCCATTGATTAGAGCCACCCCAGGAGCCGCTGTGACCACCATTCAACTCACCATCGTCTACCAGCTCGTTCGCCCCCATCATCAGACCTAGCTGGAGCCCTGGTAAGCCCCCATCAACCCCCACCATAGAACTAGGTTTAGAATCTCGTGTGCCCACTACGACGGAGACGATGAACCAGAGTCGTTGATCAATTTCTAATTACATAACTCAGATTAGCTAATACCGTTTCTCTTAGACACTACCGCTGATAGGTGGGACCAGCCTGAGAGTAGCCTGCTGCACGCGCTCTGTGCAGTTATGTTAGTTCCCGTGCTTAGCCAAGAGATTCAAACATAGATTTTCCATTTAATTCAAAAATTCTATTCTGTAGATGTGTTCAAAATTGAATTGAAAGAGATTGACTGAACCAAATTCCATGATTTCAATTTTTTTAGAAAGGTATTAAAAATATCTACACACTCCTGTTGGATTCAAAACATTTGAAATTATAGATCACCTATAGTGAAAATAACAAGACAGAGACTTTTCCAACTTCAAACATTTTTCTAAAATCAACCATAAATGCTTTTGAGTTGATTCCAACTCTCAAAAATTACATTTGCCATGCTCTATGTGAATATGTAAGAAGATTTAGTTTTACATGCATTAATCATGCACTAGTAATAAAATAATGCTATATAGGCATTTCTAGTCACTTTAATATTATTAAATAGCAATACTGAACTTTGTAATATATGTCAACCCTTTTAAATCATGTTCCCAAGTATTACAATATGTGGTGATGACATGTGTCAACATGATCCCATATTTTAATTGGAGAATATTAAATCTTAAGCATTTTTCAATGAGTAGAAATTGCATTTCCAAAAAGAGATAAATAAGAATATGTCAATATTTCATGTGATGATTGAGATGATACTAGATCATCTAGTGTGAGTCCTTGCGTGCTAAATAGAAGTAGCTAAGTATTGTTTGGTGATGGTGTACCTCGTATTTATTCATAGACACTAGTACTAACCTGGGCTACGAAGAGGAGGAGTACTACGAAGAAGAAGAGAACTTCAAAAACTGCACCAAGCAAGGCAAGCCATCCATGCAAGCTAACCTATGCAAGATGCATTAAGCATGCTTGGTTATGCAATCTTGATTATACCAATCCCAAGTTTCACTTGCAAGCATCATTCTTTTACCTTTACGAAAGTTTCTTACCAAGTTAATTAATTGTGATTAGTGGAAAATAGGATGGATATCATCAAGATCATAGAACTAGTCTTAGGTAATTACACTTTATTAGCAGCCCTCAATACTCATACTCGCATTAATAGTGGCTAGTGCTAAACTAAACTTGATCACTTTAGATGGGAACACTTGGAGAAAATGATTATGAAAACCTTCAAATGAGGAATCGTTCTATTGAAATGTTTTGCCATGTGTTGTGAAACACAATGATTTGGAGATGATACGGATTGAGGCATGTGCCTTGACTTTGATAAAAACTGATGGTTGGGTTCGGATGCGATACCTTTCCAATTTTACCGTACAACCACAATACCTGAGTTGGGTAGGGCTTAACTGGAAGTTTATATGTCTTAGTATGGGTTCCCTTGCGAAAAGAGGTGAAGCTGAGGCTGCCTCGTGATTATGACTGTCCACCTATGTAGTTCCCGGGATGTCAGTTGGCAATGTCTGGGAGGCCAAACTCATAGGGGAGGTGCCTATACTAGGGTGTGAAAATGAAAGGTTAGGATTGATTATCTGCATACCAAGTATGATGATTCAGGGTTACCCCTGATGGATGTATCGAATTTTGTGGTGAAAGTACACCACCTCTACAGAGGGTCAAACTATTCGAATAGTGGCGTCCACAGTTATGGACAGTTAGAGTGGCCATACTATTCCGTTGTCAGATATTTTCGAAATGACTTGTGACTTGAACAATGACTTTGACTTGACCACAACAAGGTTGTGGAAATGAAAACTAGGTTCCCACTTGAGTAATCTAGAGAACTAAAATAGGCTTTACTACTAAGTACTTATGAAATAAAATTAGCTTGTTGCAAACAAGACTAGAGCTTAGGATTCCTACTAGTATTACCTTACTTGTGTTAGTGATAGTTGGCGAGTACTTTAAGATTACTCATGGCTTTGTCCCTGGCTATTCCCATGGCCAGACTATGAGGAGGACTACATGGAGGATGGACAACATGAGGTCTACGATAACTAGGATCATCTCCCGTCATCGGCATTGCCTGTGACAATGAAGATGGAGTCTACTACGTTATTTTCTGCTGCTTTGATATGTACTAAGACTTGATCGTGAGATCAACTATTTGTCAGACTATTATGGTTTGTAATGGATGATGTACTATGGTACCAATTCTGTTGTGTCTCGCAAAAATGGTTATCCTAGGATTATGATGTACGGCATAACATGCATCTAGACTTAAAAATCCGGGTGTTCACACTTAAGGAGGTTATCGACCAAAGCCGCATTGTCAGCATGTCTGATGTACTCCGTGTTGATCGACATGCTTTCCCAGACGATGCACCCGAGTTGCAGGCTGTACCCTTTGGCAAACTCCTCTGGCGCAATGGGTAGGCTAGTTTCTGTGACTTTAGTGAACTCATCACAGACGGTGGCAAGCACTGGCACCTTCCGATCCTTCCTTTCCTTCTTCTTCTTCTTCTTTTGAGAAGCGACCGAGTAGACGCTACCGCCATTGGTGCGGGTGCTGCCATTGGTGGTGTCATCCTCCTCGCGGCCGCCTTCACTAGTTTCATCATAGTCATCTCTGTCCCCCTCGTAATCAGCATCTCCTCCCTCATTGCCCCCAGCAGCTCTGGCGGCGGTCTCCTCCTCCTCCGGTTGTGGTGTCATCCTCATCTCCTCCTCCTCCTGCTGTTGGGACCCCCGCCAGAATGACTCGTTGGCATGTCTAGCTTGTTCTTCGATGCTCTTCTTAGAAGGGCCGACCACGTTGTTACCTGATATGTTTGCACTCTATTAAAAAGAGGCAAAAAGTTAGCACAAATCTCGGCCGAAAAATTCGGCATGACCTTTGCTAATTTTTTGACCTAGGAGTGCCATTTCTCAACAAAAACGAAAGTGAATCGACACTTCGGGAGAAATGGGGAACTCAATTGAAGAAATATATCCCTGCAAGACAAAAACCATCCCCATATTTACAGCCCCATGCATTGACCCCAACATCCATCATCCATCATCCAAATGTAGTATATATATAACAGATATAGTAGTGTGTAACATCACATCACAACCCCATGTATGTATATAATAGATATAGTAGTACTTGTTGAACAGCAGTAGTATACAATTAAAACAGCAGTAAAAACTAGTATACACTTAAACAATAGTTAACACAGCAGTAGTATACACTTAAAACAACAGTTAAAACATCACTAGTATACACTTAAAACAACATCACATCACATCCCATGTATTCAGTCACCTTCCAGTTTCTCTTGCGTCACATCACCTCCATTTATGAATGAAAAATAGGATGCTACAATTACTTTACCATTGCCAAAACATAAAAAACAGGGCTATGGGGTGGAAGCATTACCACTGTGCTAATATGTCTTCACCACTGGAGCTACTAAAGTTCAGAGATTTTGCTACTGAAGCTAGCTACATAGATACACATATTTTTCTATAGCAATCAAATGCTGCTACTACTAGTATATCCATACTAAAGTTCAAAGATTTTTCAATCAAACTATCAACTAACAGTCAGTGAGGAAACATCTGCATCTTTTTACACCTTCGAGTGATTACAACAGCATCTACAAGAACTGGTAATCGAACAAGAACAAAAACTGGTAATCGAAGAAGAACAAGAACAGAGCATCTAGGAACTAATAATAAAAGAGCATCTAAGAACAAGCACAAAGCATCTAGGTGGGGAGGAGAGATGATGCAACGATTTACCTAGGGATGATGGATGACGGACGGCGATCGAGGTGGCTGCTGGTGGCGGTGCTGAACGAGGTGTGCACTGTCGTCAGATCGATGACAAGTATGCCATGAGGGGGCCCTCGAGGCATGCGGAAGAGAGGGGTGTGAGACGTACGATGTTTCGGGACAGTGAGCACACAAGTTTACCTAGGTTCGAATCCGCCGGCTTTGGACGGAACCTACTCCTGCTAGCAATCCAGTAATACGGCAGAGCCGGAATATGGGTTACAAGGGTTTTGCCTGTGCGAGTTGAGATTGTAGACTATTGAGGTGTTTATAGTGTTGCCATAAAGGCTCTCCCTAGGACGGCTTATATAGATATCCGGCCTAGGGTTTACATGAGAGATCTATCCGGCTACGACTAAGAGTCGGTTACAGAGTACATCTTAAACTGGAAGTAACACTATGGGCCTAAGTCGGTAAGTCTTCTGGGCCTTCCCGTAGCCAGATGGGACTCTGTCTTTTCTTCTTGACTGGGCCGCCCGTGAGTGGGCCACCCTGGTTAGTGAGGAACTGTGAGGATACCCAGAAAGTATATCCCAACAGCAGCCCCCGGAAGTCTCTAAGATCCAAAGTCGGATTTGTCATCGTCTAGCTTGATCTTCGGCTTGCAGAATCTTGAAGGATTCCTGAAACTTCACAACAAAAAATATGATCCGGGTCTTAAAAATAAGTTGGACCTATCAACAAGTTACTCGGATTTTCTAGCTTGATTTCAAACTAAGCCGGAACTTGATCTCTAATGCCACGTGACACAAGTCATGGTCAAGTCATGTCATCTGACAGACATCCTGTCAGGACGACCATTGGTGGGTCCGCAGTTCGCGGAACCGAGGCGCCGTTTCAATGCATACATGGAGATCGAGGCGGCGTAATCATCGCGTGGGTCCTTCGCAGTTCCTTCCACGACGAGTGGCGGTTACATTGTAGCATTTGCACGAATCTTGGCGTGGTTAGGTAGATATAAGGGGTGAGGATTCTCCTCCTCCTTTCTTCACCTGTTCCTTTGTTTTTTCCTCTCCTCCAAATCTCCCCCGCACGCACAGAGCTCCTCTTCTTTCCCCCAAAAAGTCCCAGCGCCGCCCATCTTAGGTCATATGCTCGCCAGAGAAATGGCTTCTTCGTCCTCTTCCGGCTTGGCGACAGCGGCGACAACGGCGGCGACGGAGAAGGAAAGCTTCCGAGGGGTCTGGATCCCCTACGTTCTTGATAATGAGAAGCTCCAAGGGGTGGAGACAGAAGGGCTCCTCCGCATCGGCGACTGGCAAAGCGGCTTCGGGGAAACCATCCCCAACCCGTGCGCCGATGAGCGAGTCCACTTTGGCACCCACCTCGACCGACGTTTGTCACTCCCTCCCTCGGAATTCTTTTCCGAGGTAATTGACCATTATAGTGTTCAACTCCACCATCTTCCTCCCAACTCTCTTCTAGAGATGAGCGCTTATGCTTCTTTGTGTGATGGATTTCTCGGCATTAGGCCGAGTTTGACCTTATTCCGGTATTACTTTCATGTCCGGAGAAATTCTATTACTGCCGGTGTTCCTTATATCAGCGGTACCATTAGTTTTTCACTTAGACGCGAGTGCAAATATCCCAAAATCTTAGCTAATGACTCGGTCAAATAGTGGCCAGCCACATTCTTTTATCATAAGGATATTCTGGCTCCTGACAAAGCTACTGCTTTGCCAGCTTTTGTCTTGGGACGAGGCCGCTCCGGCTCTCAGTGACGATCTGATCCTCGCTAAGAGGCGGGTCGAATATCTGATTAAACACAAAGGACTGAAGGGATCCGACTTGGTCCAATGCTGGGTGTCACGCTGGATCCAGCCCCTTCAGTACCACGGAGACCGACTGATGCACTCCATCACGTCATCCAATAAAGACTCCCTTCGCATCAGCCCCACAGCCTACACCACGCAAGGCTATATAAGCCAGATTAAATAGCTGATAAGGGAGCGAATCGAGAGGAGGATCCCGGAGGTTTCTCTGGATATGCATACGGCGGAAAACCCTGTAGTGCCAGTAATTTTCTAAAGTAAACCTTTTTATGCGTTTCAATCTTTAAGTTACATTGCAATACTAATATGTTTTCTTTTTTTCAGCTTGCTGACCTCCCCGAGTCGGAATTTGCTCCACTCGAAGGATATCCTCCAGAGTTTTCTTAGGAGACAGAGGTGGTCCCATTGTCGGACATTGCGCTCAAGAAGCGCAAAGCTGTGACAGTGGATGTTGGCACAAAGGAGGTGCTTGTCGTGAAGAGGTAACTTTCAATCACAACTTCCACCTTTGCATTTTACTCAAATTCTCTTCCGAAATGTAATGTTTCCGACTTTATCACATTCTCAGAGCTAAACAGCTCATCAAGGGCAAGGGGAAGGGAACTTCTTCGAAGCCCCTGCGACAGACGAAGCTTACCATAGCTTCTCCTGCCGTGGCTCCTCTGACTCCTGCCCCTCAACCTTCCGCAACGCCGGTGAACATTTCTTCTCTGGCTGTCGTAGAAGATCCGGCTCCTTCAATGGAGCCTGCGATCCTTGAATTGCAAACTGATGTCACCATGGGTGAGTCAGGTTTAGATAAGGGTGAACCCTCCTTGGGTAATGATGCCTCGGCAGAAACCTTTGCCGAAAACCTTCTCAGCAATCCGGGACTTGCCAAGTTTGGCCTATCCTGGAAATCTGCTGAAGAGATCCAGCGGCTGGCCAGGCAATGCCTGGAGAAAAGAAACTTATCTGCCGAAGAAGAAGCACAAGAAGTAGAGGACATCAAGCACTCTGATCTTTTTGAACAAGTGCGTCTTCGCAACGAGAGGATCAGGTCCGGTGAGCTTCCAACTACTCCAGTGACCCCTCCGACTCTCGCTGAGAAGGTTGCTGTAGAAGTGAATGCGAGTTTGGATAAACTTACTCGCAAACAATATTTAAGTCGGAATTCTAACTCCTGTTTTTCCTTTATTTCATATCATATCCTCTAGCCCCCAAGCATGAAGTAGGCTAAATAATCCGGGTTTATGCTTCCTTAGGATGCCAAAGAACGAACTAGTGTAGCCCCCAGGGCTCGTGCTGATATTAGCAAAAATATTAGCCCGAGTGTTTAGTAACTTTCTGACTTTGGGTATTGTGACTTACAGAAAGTATATTCCTATAACCAGGATTTGTTGAAGAATGTCTGCGATAAGCGGAGAGAGATCAAAGCTCACCGACTTAAAAATGCTGAGCGTAAAGTTTCTAAGGATGAGGCTGAAGGTAACATTCCGAGACTCAAACTTTGTCTTTCATGTTTTCATAATCGAATTTATACTGAACTGTTGCTCTTTTTTGACTTACAGCGCCGGTAAAACAGTCATGCGCCATGATTGAAGAGGCCGAGAACCTCAAGACCTTAGTGGTGGAGAATAAGGAACTTCGCCAAGAGCTGGATAAGCTCAAAGTGGATGATTAGAAGAGCATAGCTCAAATCCTTGAGTCCTCCTCCATGGCCACTGACGAGCGTGATCGTAAAATTGCTGCTCAAGATCAGAAAATCTCGAACCTCAATAATGAGCTGTGTAGAGAGAGGGATCTTTCTGAGGCACTCCGGGATGAACTCCAGAGTATTCGGGAAGAGAAGACCAAGATTGGCGACGTCATTTTAGGTACGTTCCATCTGTCTGACTTGTCTATTTTCTTCGACTTCTTTCAATGTCGGATTTTCTTTATCTTTTCTTTTGTGTATAGGTCCTCTGAATTTGACGGATTCCACCTCCGCCGAGCCCCGCACCCACCGGCTTACCCAAGTCGGTGACCTGCTTCATGACTTCCGCCAATCCCTTGAGGATATTGGCGAATCTCTCAAGATTCCGAACATGCATAGCATGTCGGATTTTCAGGTGCGGGACAAGGCAAAGGAGATGCCGCAACTTATCCAGGATTGGAACATGTCCTACGCATGGACCGCGGCACAGAACGCTCTCACCATGGTCATGAGACACCATAGAAACATGGAAATATGGCAAGTGACTAGAGGGTACTGCAAAGTAGATGAAGACGGCCAGGAGCAGGACATCAAGGCCATCATGGACTCTTGTGCCGGATATGGATGTCACGTGGCTGATTTGACCAGCTACGAAACTCCTTTCTTCACCCGCGTGGACACTCCGCCTCCGCCTCCAGAAGAATCAGCAGAAGTGTCCGATGATGACCACACCATTTCGGATGTGGACATCTCGGAACGATACCAAGGCGATGTATCCAGCGAGCCGGTAGCTCCTTCCTCTCCTGCATCATAGATTACCAGAAATATTTGTGTTATTCTGAAAAACATGATGGGCCTGTAAATATGTAGTACTATAACTTTACTAGTGCTAATCTTTTGATCTATTCAGCACTTTTGGCTTTAAATTTTTTGCGTGCCTGAAATGTTTACATAAGCACTTTCATTTTTTCGTCTATACTTATCATTTATCTGGCTTTCCGCCTCGTCCCTTTCGTGAGCTAGCTAAACCTTCTGCCAGAAACTTTGCCGAGCAACGGAGCTCAATTGCTAAACCATCTTAAACTCGGAAACAAAGCCGGCTTCTAGTACCAACAATTCACTACTCGGAAAAATGCCCGCATCCAGCAATCAGACAAATAACCAAAGTAAAGACTAGAAACTTTAGAGTTATACCCGAGGGTAGCAGTTTTAGAGTCGGAAATCTAAACCAGAACGAACATGAGCATAAAGTACTTTCAAGCATTCTGGGATTTTCGACTATGACATGATCAGTCAGAAATAAGATGGTAAAAACTTCTCAAAAAAACTTGAGGCAACCAAAACTTTTATTTATCACAGAACATGTACATATATATGATTACAAAGAAGGGTAAACTAAGAATAAAAGGGACGTAGCTAAGCAATATTCCACGGTCTGTCTAACTCATCTGGATTTGTACTGCCTCCAGCTCTCTTTCTCTTCTTAGTAGAAGGTCTTTCTTTGACTGGCCTCATGTCAGTTAAGTAATACAAACCATTGTGCAATACTCGACTACCTAAAAAGGGCCCTTCCCATACTGGGGAAATTTTGTGCTTTCTTTGCTGCACAAGCCGGAGAACCAAATCGCCTTTATTGAAAGATCTGTTTCTGACTCTCTGGCCATGATACTTGTGTAACTTTTGATGATAGGCTGTTGATCTCATTTCGGCAACAACGTGAACTTCTTCGAATAAGTCGAGATCATTTTGTCGAGAAATCTCGGCATCCTCTTCAATATACGCGGCCACTCTAGTAGAAGTGTTAATCAAATCACTAGGAAGAACTGCTTCTGCGCCATAGACCAAGAAGAAAGGTGTGTATCCGGTTAACCTGTTCGGAGTCGTTCGTAAACTCCATATTACAGAGGGTAATTCCTCTGCCCAAGCCCCCGCAGCACGTCGTAATGGTGCTTTCGACTTGTCCGTTAGCCTCGCAGGATTAAACCATTTGCTCTTTCGACTTGTCCGTTAGCCTGTGGATGTGCGACTGACGCAATCTCAAGCCGGATATTTTGCCCGTTGCAGAATTCAGCCAATTCTCCCATAGAAAAGTTACTCCCGTTGTCCATGATTATGCTATGCGGATAACCATACCGGATTATGATATCCTCGTCAAATCTTTTGGCTGTTGCTCCATCACAACTAGTGATAGGTTTTGTCTCAATCTATTTGGTGAATTTATCCACCATCGCTAAGAGATGAGTAAATCCACTTGGAGCTCGTTTAAATGGTCCTACCATATCAAGCCCCCAGACCGCAAAAGGCCATGTTATAGGTATTGTTCGCAGCTGATCAGCCGGAACATGAGCTTGTTTGGTGTATTTTTGGCAGCCTTTGCATGTCTTGACTAATTGTTCGGCATCTTCCTGAGCTGTAAGCCAGAAAAATCTGTGTCTAAAAGCTTTTGCCACTAAAGATTTGGCTGCAGCGTTGTGACCACACTCGCCTTCGTGGATTTCCCTTAAGATTTCCACTCCATCTTCCGGAGATACGCAGCGCTGAAAAACCCTAGAAACACTCCGCTTATAGAACTCACCTTTAACTATAGTATAGGCTTTCGCTCGTCGGATGATCTGCCGGCTCAGCACCTCGTCTTCGGGTAATTTGCCATCTACTAGATAATCTACGTAGGGTTAAGTCCAGCTGGGAATTACAGCTAGAACTGCTAATAGAGGTGAGTCGGATTTGGTCGGATATTCCTCATCTACTCCCTTTATTGAGGGAACTTTGAGGTGCTCTAAAAAAGCGCCATCTGGGACCTCTTTCCATGCAGAGCCTATCCGAGATAGTGCATCTGCTTCCACATTTTCTGCTCGAGGGATGTGTTGAACCTCAAACCCTTCGAACGATTTAGATAGATCATCCACGACAGCTTTATACGCTGCCATGTGTTTATTTGCATTACAAATAACACATCAAACGTTGGATGCCAATATCCTTAGCAATAACTTGTTGAGCAATAAGATCCGAATCTCCATAACACATCAAACGTTGGATGCCAATATCCTTAGCAATCTAGATTCCATACAGCAGTGCTTCATACTCGGCAATATTATTTGTCGTTGTGAAGTGGATCTGCAACACGTATAGAAGTTTATCTCCTTGGGGTGATTTGAGCACCACGCCAGCCCCCGAGCCCCCTCGAGCCTTAGACCCATCAAAGTAGAGGGTCGAATATTCCGACTCCGGGAGGGTCATATTTTCCTTCGTCTCTGTCCAATCAGCGACAAAGTCGGCAAGGATCTGGGATTTGATTGATGTACGGGGTTTATACTCAATATCAAAAGTTGAAAGCTCTATGCCCCATTTGGCGACGCGTCCTGTGGCATCACTATTGTTGATTATATCTCTCATGGGAGCTGTGCTCACCACGGTAATTGGATGCTCCTGAAAATAGTGTTGTACACCGTAAGCCAACTTTTGATAGTGCAGATACCGCTGTTTTGATTCTGTGAGGACCTCACTGACAAAGTAAGTCGGACGATGCACCAGGTGCTCCTGATTTTCCTCTGGTCTCTCCACCACCATGACGATACTAACGACCTTATTTGTCACAGCAAGATAAAGCAACATCGGTTCCTGAGGTTCCAACGCTACAAGGATAGGAGCAGATGAGAGTACTTTCTTCAGGTCTTGTAGTGTAGCTTCAGCTTCATCAGTCCAAACAAAATCCTTGGCCTTTTTTAGGAGTTTGTATAATGGTGCGGCTCTTTCACCAAGCCGGCTTACAAATCGACTGACCGCAGCGATGCAACCAGTTAATCTTTCTACGTCCTTCAGGCGATTTGGCCTAGAAATATTGATTATAGCCTTGATTTTGTCCCAGTTCACCTCTATGCCTCTTTGAGACACGATGAAACCTAACAATTTTTCGGCTGGTATTCCAAAGAAGCATTTCTTCGGGTTAAGCATGATGTTGTATTTTCGTAGATTGGAAAATGTTTCCTCCAAGTTGGAAATCAGTGTTTCCTTCCTTTTGGACATCACCGCAATATCATCCGCGTATGCATGTACATTGCGTCCGAGTTGGTCATGGAGGCAATGCTGCATTGTGCGTTGGTAGGTAGCTCCTGCGTTCTTCAGCCCAAAGGGCATTGTGACAAAATAGAAGGTTCTGAAAGGGGTTATGAATGAAGTTTTGACTTTGTCAGATTCCTTCATCCGGATTTGGTGATAGCCGGAATATGCATCGAGAAAACAGAGGAGTTCCGAGCCTGCCGTAGAATCGATAACTTGATCAATTCTAGGTAGAGCAAACGGATCTTTTGGAAAAGCCTTGTTCAAGGCAGTATAATCAAAACACATCCTTAAATCAATGGTGTCCTTTTTAGGGACCATTAGAGGATTGGTCGACCACTCAGTGTGGATGATCTCTTCTATGAATCCGGCTAACTCGAGTCATGCTAGTTCTTTAGCTATTGCCTTACGCTTTTCATCGCCGAAACGTTGTAAGGACTGTTTGACGGGTTTAGCGTTCGGGTTTACATTTAGAGAGTGCTCGGCAAGTTCCCTAGGTACTCTGGTCATGTCTGATGGCTACCATGCGAAGATATCTTGATTTGCTTGGAGGAACTTGACGAGCGCGCTTTCCTATGTGCTACCTAGGCCTACGCCTATCTAGGTCACCTTGGAGGGGTCATCATCCTTCAACGGTGTCTTCTTCGTCTCTTCTGATGCCTTGAACTCCGGATTTGGCTTTGTCACCTCCTTCTTCGTTGCGGGCATCTAGGACGGATCTATGCTCTTCTTGATCTCCTGGTACTCCTGGGCGTGCAGCACGGCTTCGGCAAAGGCGGCATTTCCATCCTCGCACTCTCGCACTTTCTTCGGGTCTCCCCTAATGGTGATCATGCCGTTGGGACCTGGAATTTTCATCATATTGTAAATGTAACACGGACGAGCCATAAAATCCCAGTAAGCCGGACGTCCGAATATAGCGTGGTATGCGCTCTTGAACGGGACCACTTCGAAGGAAAGTGCCTCCGTCCGATAGTTCTTTGGAGTTCCAAAGGTAACATCCAAAGTGATCTCTCCCAGGGAATTGGCTTGTCTTCCTGGGAAAACTCCGTGAAAGATCACAGAGCTATGGTTCAGCTGGGTTTCCGAGATCTTCATCCGGCGTAGCATTTCGACACAGAGAATATTGATACTGCTACCACCGTCCATGAGGGTCTTGCAGAAACCATAACCGTCGATAAGTGGATTGACGATTAAGGCGTATTCTCCTTGCCTGTGAAACTTAGGCGGATGATCAGCGCGGTCAAATGTGATTGCTACTTCCGACTAGTCCAAGAATTGGGGGACAGCCGGAACTCTTGCGTTGAGCTCATGTAGAACTGCTTTTTTGACCTTTTCTAGTTGAGATCCGAGGAAGGTGACATAAGTGTCTTTCTTGGTCGGAAATTTTTTCTTCCCTTCCGGCTTGGGATTTGAAGCATCAGCTTCCTCCATGTCAGAATCTTCCTTCGTCTCTTTTTCTTTTTCGGGATTCTTCTTTCCCTTTTTCCGCTTAGCTTTGGAGCCCACGGTGTCATCTCTTTTGATGTAGTCATTGAAACAACATTCGGCGTTGGTGTGGGACGAGCCCCCATTGGCGACTAGGTGATGCACACATGGGTTATTGGCAATGTCGGCCCAAGAGTAGGTTTTGCCTAGTTGCTAGTCTCCTCTACCTTGGACTCTTGAAGTTCCACGCCCACGCCCGTGGCCTCCGCCACGTCCTCCTCGTCCTCCAGAGCCGAAAGTAGCAGTGACCACTACCGTTTCCGCGTTGGGTTTTTCTTCCGAGGTATTTTTGTCCTTCTCAGCCTATTTCTTTGGTTGTTTTGCCGACTATGGCACAGCTAGGGCATTGAATAATCCCTCTGCATCATCGTCGCGATCTGCATACTTGCTCGTTGTTTCTATCATCTCTCCCAAATCAGTGACCTTGTCACACTTCAAGCGATGGCGCAGTAGACCAATTGGGAGACCTGCGATGAAAGCTTCAATCACAGTTTGATCATTTACTCCTTCACAGGAGTTCTTGGTGTCGATCCATCGTCCGAGGTAATCACGGCAAGTTTCTCCAGCCTTCTAGGTGCAACATTGTAGGTCTCCGACCGTACAGGGCCTCCGATATGTGCCTTCGAAATTCCGAAAGAACGCACTTTGCATGTTATACCAGTTGTGGATGGTGTTCTCCGGAAGTTCATTAAGCCATGATCGTGCCGTCTTCCGCAACATAAGTGGGAGATATCGGGTTGCAACCAGGTTGTTTCCGCCTTTGGCGATGCAACAAGCTTGGAAAAAATCATGTAGCCAGGTATCTGGCCGAGCAATGCTGTCGTAGGCTTCGATATGTCATGAGATAAAAAATCCTTCCGGGAATCTTGTAGCTCTGATGCGTGGTCCGAAGCACTTTGGGCCCATGTAGATATCATCGTTTTCACAGCGCTGTGCCTCTATGTTGGAATTGATCATGTGCCTTACGTCGTTCGGGGATAGAGATCGTCCCGAATGTCGGCTGTGGCTGCGGTGCCTTGGAGGCGGACTTTGGCTTCTACCACCACCTCCTCCGCCATGTCGTCCTCCTTGTCCCCCTTGAGAGCCGTTGTGATGACTGCTTGGTGGAGAGGGTGGGGCAGCTAGATTGTTTCCGGCTAATCGTCGGCCTCCGTCCGGAGCGTCATTATTCCGGTTTCGGGGAGGGTCTTCACTATGAAGAGCCCCCTGCCGAGTTGTTTCGGCATCGTTTCCATCGTTCCTTCGTCCGTCGTTCCCACCACGGTGAGGCTTAGCCGTACAGCTTGCATGTCTAGGAGGTGGCATTTTTTGACGATCCTCCTCCCGACGTTTCTCTTTATCTTCTCCCCTTTGATCGTTCGACTCCCGTCGGGGAGGGTTCCTCGGATACAGTGCAGCAATGGCATCTTGCTCGGCCGCTGAAACGACGTTGCTCTAATCACGTGCAGTTCTGTGATGCTGTCCTGATGATCCGGTTCTGGAGTAATTGTCTTCCCGTCGGTCGGAACGGTGACGCTGTTCCAGAACACGCTGGGGCCTTATATCATTCCACGCTGAGTCCCTGTGACATTGGTCAGATTTCGAGACCAGTTTTCCACTTCCGGATTTCGCATCCATCTATTGCTCCAGACCCTTGGTGAGTAGCTTGATGCCCAATCGAACCTGTTCTGGGCCTGGGTTATTTGACAGTATATCTCGTGCTGCGACAGTGTTCTGTACCGGTGTTGGGTACACCAGGTCTCCTTTGCTGTCGAGACGAGGCATCCCTAGATCTCCTTCAAAGAGGACCCTGTTCACTTTCGGAAACTTACTGTCACCTGTGTAACGTTTCTGGGTCTTTTGATGCAACCGTGACATGTAATCCTTAGCTGCCATGCGTTTCTTTTCCTCCTCGATGTTTTTGGCTTCATCCAGGAGTTGTTGACGACGCGCTTCTAGGGTTTGGGCCCTTTCGTCTAGCTCTTCCGCAGTAAGTTCTGCAGCTGTAGGGATAGGTGTGGTTAACGCAGCATCGATGAGTTTATGCACACCTTCGGTGATCACGTGTCCATCCACCGATTCTTCTTTTTTCGGCTCGTCTGGGATAAGTGCTCCATCCGAGTCTTCTTCGTATTCCTCGGCAATCACCTCCTCTGTCAGAGGATCTTTTGTCGGGGTCTTGTTCTTCTTATTCTTCTTCTTTGCCTTCTTGGCAGCGCCGGTAGCAAAGACGGCTTTGGGTCCGTTTCCCGGAGTCAAGCTCTAATCGGTACTTTCGGACATCTGGACCTCAGGATTATCTCTAACTTCCATGTCATCCTGCGCTTTGGGAGAGTGTTCCCCGGATCCTTCATCCATGGCTTCTCCTTCTTCTGCAGCTTTGGAGTTATACTCCTCTTCATATTCTATGGAGAACTTTCGGAAATCCGCTGACGTCATCGATTCATCCGAGGATGCAGGTACGTCGGCGTTTGTTCCAATTGCCTCTAGCACAGAGTCGGTGTTTTCTCCAGCATCGGCAGAGCCAGATCCGGATCCCACATATCCAACGAAGTGCGATGCTTCCTGAGGTACCTGCGAGTCTCACGATCAGCCGTGTCAAAACTTTTGATGGTCTCGAGAATTGCATCTGCGCTTGCGTCTTGCATTATCATACGTCGCAGTGTGTACCTTAGGAAAGGTTTGTCTGTCCCGGCGTCCTTAGAGCCAGAATCAGTGTCGTTGACGAGTTCATCCTAGATTTCGACTTCTGCGGGTGGGTCGATCTGGGATCCGGCCTCTCCAAGGAGATCCAATCCAGATTCGACTTGGACCGCTAGGTCTTCCTCAGGCTCGGATTTCTCCACTATCTCCGCAACTTGTGCGGGCTGGGTGGGATTAGGGTTTTCTCAGATCCAGAACTCTACAGCCTCCGCGGACAAAGGGGACCCAGAAGATTCTTATGCCTCTATCATCACAGCTGGGGTGGGTGGGGCACATTCAGCAAAACCGATGTAAACATCGATCTCGCCAAAAGACATGATTGTGTAGTCAGTCACGGCCTCCCTAGCCGGAATCCACGTCTCATCGAGAACGATGAGACCGAGGGAGATAGTCTCGCCAATTCCGATTCTTGTAGATTCCGCTCGGAACACAGATCCGAAGCTCACTTGCCCCACGGTGGGCGCGAACTGTCGTCGGATTGATGACAAGTATGCCATGACGGGGTCCTCCAGGCGTGCGGAAGAGAGTGGTGTGAGACGTATGGTGTTCCGGGACGGTGAGCACACAAGTTTACCCAGGTTCGAATCCGCCGGCTTTGGACGGATCCTACTCCTGCTAGCAATCCAGTAATACGGCAGAGCCGGAATATGGGTTACAAGGGTTTTGCCTGTGCGAGTTGAGCTTGTAGACTATTGAGTTGTTTAGAGTGTTTCCCTAAAGGCTCTCCCTAGGACGGCTTATATAGATAACCGGCCTAGGGTTTATAGGAGAGATCTATCTGGCTACGACTAAGAGTCGGTTACAGACTATATCTTAAACTACAAGTAACACTATGGGCCTAAGTCGGTAAGTCTTCTGGGCCTTCTCGTAGCCGGATGGGACTCCGTATTTTCTCCCTGACTGGGCCGCCCGTGAAGCAAGCTCTAACCCGAAGTGGGCCACCCTGGTCAGTGAGGAATTGTGAGGGTACCTGGAAATTATATCCCCAACATGCACTGCCATTCTCCTCTTGCTGCAGACGGCGAGGATGTGCACTGCCCTTCTCCTCCTCCTCCTGTTGTGGACAGGCTCTAGTGGATCATCCTCCACAGGCTCGGCCGACGGCTCTCCTCCATGGGATCCGGTGACGGCGAGAAGGATTATGGTTGCTTGCGGCCAAGAGAGGTAGCCACGGTTGCGCGTGGGGGAAGAACTAGAGGAGGGACGGTTCGTCGAGCGGTTCTAGGGTTCCGGCGCGGCGGTGGTAGGGCTCTCCTCCATGGCAGCTCTAGCGACGAGGACGACTACTATGGTTGCGCGCGGGTGACAGAGAAAGGGGAAGAAATTGGATCGAGAGAACAAGGGGGATTAGGGCGGAAGCTGAACCGATTATTTGGCTAAGCGTGAAAGTTCTGTGGCGCATTCCTAGAAAATGCGCCACATAATTTACAACTTTTGTGGCGCATTACTATGATATGTGCCACAAAACTGTTGGACATAGTCCAAAAAAGCGCGGCGTCATAGTCACATACATGTCCTAGTGGTCTTGCTCGCTAGCTCTCAACCTGGGGCAGCCACGTTCAAATTCTGGCTATCTCAGACTTTTTTTCCCTTTTTAAAAAATATTTTTAATTACACACATATGCATATTTGTTAAAAAAAATAACATATACACACATATGCATATTTATTAAAAAAAAAACAAGAACATATACACACATATGCATATTTATTCAAAAAAAAGCAAGAACATATACACACACCTGCATATTTATTCAAAAAAGCAAGAACATACATATACATATTTATTCAAAAAAACCTCCCGAATCATATATATGTGTGCTTGTAACACACAAATGTGAATTTGTATACCCACATGAATATCACGTTATATGTTTTAGTCTCTAACTAATATATTTTTGCGAGCACACATGTGAAATAATACACAAAAAAGTCACACAATTGCTAGCATCTCTTCACAATCTTATTGCCCTTTTTCATCGCGGTTGAATACTTTAGCCCGTGCATTTTGAGATTTCTTCTTGTAAATGGACAACCTTTAGTAGGTAGTGTGGTCTTCCTTCTTACTTTAGTAGTAGTAGGCATGTTGAACTACTTGTTCAATTCCTCTTCGATCTTAGGATCACAGCTCTTGTCGAAGTTTTGCTCATTAGCAGCACCTTCCATTCCGATGATTCTCCTCTTGCCCCTCCTAACTAGAACATGGTTCGGCTTTGACGGGTCGGTAATAAAAAAACATTGATCAACTTGGCTAGCGAGTACCCAAGGCTCATTTTTTGTGGAGGCGTTCTTTGTCGATTTGGCATCTGGTATAACCATTTTGGTGAAATACCGGCCTTCTTTTTCCATGTTCTTGGCCCATCTAACACGGAACATCGGTACGATCTCTCCACATTATTCGAGCTCCCATATCCCCTCGATCCTTTCGTAGAATCTTTCCATGACAGTAGTCTCGTCATCCATGAAGGATAACATAGTTACTCCTATGTTTTGATATTCACTATTCCTGTTGGTGTTGAATCTGTAACCATTTATGTCGTATGACTGATAGGTCCTTAGGTTGTGCCCTGGGCCCTATGATAAGGAGAATATGAGTTTTTGGTCTTCCATAGAAGGCATCTGTGGGGTATTTTCCAGTAGCCTTTTCTTGAACCAACCCGTGAAGTTGGAGTTTTGCTATCTGGTTACGTCTCCCTTTTTCCTCGGTCGGCCCTAGTCGACGTACTCGTTCTCGATTAAGCTTATGTGCTCTTCCACCCAAGGGCGGACCAATTCAATGTGCTGTAGTGTGACTCGGTGTGCCATGTCAAAGTCTGTGTGTCGACCATCAATGCCGACATGCATTGAGCGGTATCCCTTGAGGTGACCATATCTAGCGAGCCTGCCGAGGTGCTTTCTTGGTGGGTATTCCAACATCTTCGTTCTCGGTGGTTAGATAATTCGGGCAGAAGGAGATGCACTAGTAGATCAGAAAGCCCTTGGCTATGCTTCCATCTAGACGAGACCTGTTGCAAACGAATCCTTTTATGACACTGCTTAGCCTTTCAAACGGCATCATGTTGTGCATGAATGTCAGCCCGAGCTGGATGATGTCATCCAAGACATGTATAAGCAGATGCACCATGATGTCGAAGAATGTGGGCAGGAAGTAAATCTCGAGTTGCATAGTATCACCATGATTTCTTCCTGTAGCTTGTCGAGCTGCTTCACACCAATCAACTTCCTAGATATGACATCGAAAATGTTGTAGAGGCCAAACAGTGTCTCATCCACATGCTCATCCATTATCACGTGGATCACACGGGGAGTATCTGCATCATCATCACGTGACAGTCATGAGAATTCATACCGCTGAACCTCTTCTTCGCCATGTCCAGATATCTGCTTATCTTCCCTGAGTAACTGTGAGGAACTTTCACTCCTAGGAGGCACCTGAAAAACTACTCGAGCTCCTCCTAACTTATAGTGAAGCAGGCAGCGTGAAGCACCACCTCATTCTTCTTAACTCTTTTGCGGCGACCTTGAGTCCCTTCCGTCTGATCATCATCATCATCACTAGACGGGTACTGAAGATCTTTCTTGATGCCAAGCAATTTAAGGTCCTTTCTTGCTTTCGGCCCATCCTTAGTCCTCTCCGGCATGTTCAGTAGAGTGCCAAGCAGACTCTTGGTAACATTCTTCGTGATGTGCATTACATCAAGGCTATGGGGAGTGTGGAGTACCTTCCAGTATGACAGGTCCCAGAAAACAGACCTTGCTTTCCATACACCCAGCAGCGGCTTTGTCCTCGGTTGCTTTTTTCCTGACGTAGGGCAATCTACCCAATTATTCAAAAGCTCCTCGATTTCTTCGCCTCTCCTTGGATGCAGGGATCTTTAGAGCTCGTCCTTACCATTGAACATGTAACCGTGTTTTCTCCACGAGTGATCCATGCTGAGCCACTTTCGAGTACCTTGGAAGACGGTTTTCAAAGACCCAGGATCCCTTGGTAGCTGGAGATGCGGTGTCTCATCCATACACTTGACACATGCATTGTGTCCGTGGTTCACCAGGGCCGATACATATGCGTAACCAGGATAGTCCTACACCATAGTGAGAAACACGGCTCTCAGAGGGAAATATTCTTTAGTTTAGGCATCTCACATACAGGCTGGCGTCTCCCACAAGCTGGCTAACTCCTCTCTCAACAGCCCGAGCTATAGATGCATATCGATACCTGGTTGTTTTGGCCCCTGAATAAGAATGCTCGTGTGTACGTACCTTTGTTTCATGCACAGCCATGGGGTGAGGTTGTATAGACATACAAACACGGGCTAGGCGCTATGCGTGCTACTCTGGTTTCCAAAAGGATTGAGTCCATTAGTGCTCATACCCAGCCTGATGTTCCTTGCATCTCCCCTGAACTCTTCAAACTAGATGTCCAATGCATTCCACTGGCTAGTGTCTGAAGGGTGTGTCAGAATCTTGCCATTCTCCGGATCATCTTCGGGTTTCTCCCTTTCCGCGTGCCATTGTATGAGCTTTGCTTCCATAGGATCTACGAAATATCGTTGCGAATGGGGGGTGATAGGAAAGTACCATACCACTTTTGGAGGAACTTTCTTGTTCCCTCTCTTGTACCATCCTTGGCCGCACACCATACATGTGGTTCTCTCCGCGTACTCGTTCCGATAAAGTGTGCAATCATTGATGCATGCGTGGTATTTAATGTGTGGTAGGTCGAGAGGACACACAGTTTTCTTGGCCTCCTCTATACGTGTTGGCAATGTGTTCCCCTTAGGAAGTCGGTCGTGCCAGTATTCCATGTTCATGTGGAAGCTCACATGGGTCCATTTGTGTTTGGCCTTCATCTATAGAGCCTTGAGCGTTACACTCAATCTTTTATCCTCCGGGCGACACCCAGGGTACAATGGAGCCATCCCGTATATCTCCATTTGTGCTAGCTTGACTTTCTTTCTGGCTGCAGCTTTGGCATTGCTCGTATCTTCGAAGAGAAGTTCTTGAACATGAGGGTCCTGAAGGCCGAAGTTAGCAGCATATGTGTGTTTGCGTCTTCTCCTTCTTCATGATGATCATGCCCGTCGGCATCTCCTTCTTCATGATGATCATGCTTGCCGGCATCTCCTTCTTCATGATGATCATGCCCACCAGCATCTACTTCTTCATGATGATCATGCCTGCTGGCATCTCCTTCGTCATGATGATCATGCTTGGGAGACTCTTCGTCTTCTCGCCCGCCCACGTCTTTGTGACCACCATGTCCTGTCAGCGCCTCATCGAGGTCACGCATGAAACTAAGCCTGAGAAGGTGACCCTCCAGTTGTCCAGAATCAGGGTCAATCCAGCGCTGGAGTTTGCATGTTCGACATGGACATCTTAGCATGGCCTTGTTGTTTAGAATCATGTCCTCCTTCGCGTCTTTCTTGTACCTAGCAATTCGACCTTCGCTCATTTTGACGACCATGGTTGCTTGAGCGGTCACTGCTGGCTCGTGTTGATATCGAGTTCGTTGGGGAACCCCAAAAGGTATGATGAGCACAGCAGTAAGTTTTCCCTTAGTTATGAAACCAAGGTTATCGAACCAGTAGGAGCAAGGAAACACCTGCAAGGTGTTGTTTCCAACTTGGAATCCTGCACAACACAACCACATAACTTTGCCCCTAACTTATAGTGAGGTTGTCAATCTCACCGGTTTTGATGAAAACAAAGGATTAAACGTATTGTGTGGACGAAAGTAATAGCTTGAAGAAAGTAAACCGAAAATAGTAAACAATTGTAGATTGATGGTAAAAGAAAAGACCAGGGTCCATAGATCACTAGTGGTGATTCTCCTAAGATAGATGACATGTTGGGTGAACAAATTACATCGGGGCAATTGACAAACATCGAGAAAGTATACATGCATATACTAATCATCTTGACTCCTATGAGATTTGATTGGGCATTACAACATTATACATAGACCGTAATCCAACTGCATCTATGACTAATAATCCACCTTGAGGTTATCATCTGACCCCCTCTAGTATTAAGTTGCAAGCAACAAATAATTGCATTACGCATTGCGTGTAAAGTAAACAATACAATTGTTCTATGAACAAATGATTGTTGTTTTCTCCCTAGTAGCAACAGCACATCTAGTACCTTAGAGATTTCTGTCACTTCCCCACATTTCTAGAGGCATGAACCCACTATCGAGCATAAATACTCCCTCTTCGAGTTGCTAGCATCGACTCGGCCAAGATATCTGCTAACAACAGAGAGCATGCAAGATCACAAATAACAAAGACATGATAGAATCAATAATCAATCTAAAATAGCATCTCAATATCCATAGGATCCCCGCAAAGACAACATCTATGATTACAAATAGATGATCTTGATCATGAACGGAGCTCACAAGATCTAAACATGATATCACAAAGGAGGAGAACCAACCATCTAGCTACTAAATGGACCCGTAGTCCAAGGATGAACTACTCATGCATCACACCGAAGGCTTGCATGGTGATGAAGAAGGCCTCCAGGGTGAATTCCCCTCTCCGGCAGGGTGCCGAGAAGAGCTTCAAATCCCTCCTGATCTAGGGATGGAGATGACAGCGGCTACAGACTCTTTCGTGGATTTTTGATCGGGTCCTCAGAGTTTCTATATCATAGGCATCTTATAGGCGAAAGGGGAGGCCGAGGGGGTGCCCTAGGCGGCCACACCAACCCCTGGCGCGGGCCAAGCCTGGCCACGCGGCCAGGTGGTGTGGGCGGACCCTGGCCCCTCTCCATCTCGTATTCTGGCTCCGTGTCCCCCTCGGTAAAATATTGACTTTGGCTTTTGTCCCGTCCAATTTCGAGAATATTCATTTTCTGACTTTCCTGGAACCAAAAACAGTAGAAAACACGCAACTGGCATTGTGGCTCTTGTTAATAGGTTTGTCCAAGAAATCATATGAAAAGTACTCCAAAGTGTGGACGAAACATAAGAAAGTAGATAAAACCAAGCATCGAACATCAAAAATTATAGATATGTTAGCAACGTATCAACATCCCCAAGCTTAACTCCTGCTCGTCCTCGAGTAGGTAAGTGATAAAAAGAAAGAATAATTTTTTAGGTGACATGCACCATCATTTGATCAAAGTATTTGTAAAAGATTGATAGATGGGATCATAGTACTTCAACATAGCATGAAAGATAAAGTTCTAACAATAAGACATAGCAACTAACATGAAAAGGCACAAACAAAAGATTCATATATAACAATGATTTGCAAGACATTTGTTTGTTTCACATACAGAAAACATAGCATAGTGGCATTCAGCTTGTCCCTCATAATGTAGCAAATAATAATTGCATAGAACACCTTCAAAGTTTATAAGGGTGACTAGATACAAATAGTTTAAGAACAAGCAATATCAAAGTTATGTTGTTGGGGATATACTTTCCGGGTATCCTCACAGTTCCTCACTGACCAGGGTGGCCCACTTCGGGTTAGAGGTTTGCTTCACGCGCGGCCTAGTCAGGGAGAGAAGACGGAGTCCAATCCGGCTACGGGAAGGCCCAGAAGCCTTACCGACTTAGGCCCATAATGTTACTTGTAGTTCAAGATGTACTTTGTAACCAACTCTTAGTCGTAGCCAGATTGATCTCTCTTGTAAGCCCTAGGCCGGATATCTATATAAGCCATCCTAGGGAGAGCCTTTAGGGCACTACCCAATACTTTAGACCCTCAACTCGCACAGGTGATACCCTTGTAACCCATATTCCGGCTCTGCCGTATTACTAGATTGCTAGCAGGAGTAGGATTCGTCCAAAGCCGGCGGATTCAAACCTGGGTAAACTTGTGTGCTCACCGTCTCGGAATACCGTACGTCTCACACCCCTCTCTTCCGCACGCCTCGAGGACCCCCTCATGGCGTACTTGTCCTCAATCCGACGACATATGCATCAATCAACAAGTCTTGGGACAATGCACATTAAACTAAGAATGGACACTATGCTCTCTCAATAGGTGCATAAAGATAGAAGATGGAGACTCAACATAAAAGTAAAAGAAAGGCCTTCATAGAAGGAAGCAGGGATTCAAGTCTCATAAAGAGATTCCAAAAATTATGGTACTTATTAGCTTTCAGCCCTCATTTCCCCTATCATAAGCATCTTGAAGTTATTAAGGTTAAAGTCAACAAACTATTAAGTATATGATTGACAAATTATAAGTTGGAAATCTCATGTCCCTTAAATACGAGGGTCGCTCCTCATCCTACTCAAGTTTAGTTACCGGTAAGTTCTTGTCATAGTAAGTACATGTGTATCATAGAGAACCGCAACGGGGTACCCCTTGCCCGATGATACGAAAGAATCCCCATATCAAAATGGCAAGGCAAGCAGACAATGGGCATTCACCCATTACCACCTAGGACGATGAGATCTCAGGCTGCTAAATCTGAGCCCGCCTAGTACAACATTGTCGATTGTTTAAGTAGTGTGTTGACGAACTTTGTGACTTGTTCGAATGTTCTTCCTAAACTTGCGATGCTCTAGTTTCGTATCATAAACTTGTGATGCAAAACTTATTTGCATGCTATCGTTGAACTTGTGAGTTGTGGTGCTCTAAATCATGCATCATGCCTTACTTAATTGTATCGTTTTTATTGCAAGCATTTATTACAACTCTTTTGCTTTTTGCTGCATTCTCTATCTATGTAATATGATGCATCTACCTTGGTTAATAGATGCAGAGGTGCTATGTAGTGTACAGAGGGAGGGTTCCTGGAGTCTACGCCGAGTGGACGGATGCTCACGCGCAAGTGAACCATTTCCCTGGCAACATCCATCGATCATTTCCGAGTGAGGAACTAGCGAGAGCTAGTTACTAGGAGTTTCAGAGGAAGAACAACAACAAGATGAAGAACTACATATTTTTCATGTTGTTGATGCTCATGATGATTGCATTTCTCTATGTCATCCTTATTTAGATTATGACTAGATGATTGCATGTTGTAGATGTTACTCTATTGAGATCGACTTGTATTACTTGCATTAGACTTCATGTATTTAGACAACGACTATTATATGTAATGGGCAACTACTTCTACTATGCTCTGCTAAGCCCAAAATACATCGAGCCTGTTGGGGAACCCCAAGAGGAAGGTATGATGAGCACAGCAGCAAGTTTTCCCTCAGTCATGAAACCAAGGTTTAATCGAACCAGTAGGAGCAAGGAAACACCTCAAAGGTGTTGCTAGCTGGACTTTCGCAGGGCGCACTACCGGTGCCAGCAGCAAAGTGGATACCTGTACAACACAACCATAGAACTTTGCCCCCAACTTGCGATGAGGTTGTCAATCTCACCGGTTTTGCTGAAAACAAAGGATTAAATGTATCGAGTGGAAGAAAGTAATAGTTTGCAGAAAGTAACACAAAGCAGTAAATAGTTGATTGTAGATTGATTGTAAAAGAAAGGACCGGGGTACATAATTCACTAGTGGTGGCTCTCCTTAAGATAAAATAACATGTTGGATGAACAAATTACAGTGGGGCAATTGACAAACATTGAGAAATCAATATGCATATACTAATCATCTTGACTCCTTTGAGACTTCATTGGGCATTACAACATTATACATAGACCACCATCCAACTACATCTATGACTAATAATCCACCTTTAGGTTATCATCCAAACCCCCTCCGGTATTAAGTTGCAAGCAACGGATAATTGCATTACGAATTGCGTGTAAAGTAAACAATATGATTGTTCTATGAACAAAGGATTGTTGTTTTCTCCCTAGTAGCAACAGCACATCTAGTACCTTAGAGATTTATGTCACTTCCCTAGATTACTAGAGGCATGAACCCACTATCGAGCATAAATACTAACTCTTGGAGTTGCTAGAATCTACTTGGCCAAGATAGCTACTAACAACAGAAAGCATGCAAGATTAGAAATAACAAAGACATGATAGAATCAATAATCAATCTGAAATAGCATCTCAATATCCATCGGATCCCCGCAAACACAACATGTATGAAATACAAATAGATGATCTTGATCCTGAACAGAGCTCACAAGATGTAAACATGATAGCACAAAGGAGGAGAACCAGCTATCTAGCTACTACATGGACCCGTAGTCTAGAGATGAACTACTCACGCATCACACCGGAGGCTAGCATGGCGAAGAAGAAGGCCTCCAGGGTGAATTCCCCTCTCCGGCAGGGTGCTGGGAAGAGCTTCAGATCCCTCCCGATCTAGGGATGGAGATGACGGCGGCTACAGACTCTTTCGTGGAATTTTGATCGCGTACTTAGGGTTTCTGTATCGGAGGCATCTTATAGTCGAAAGGGGAGGACGAGGGGGTGCCTGGGCTGACCACACCACCCCCTGGCACGGGCCATGGCCGGCCACGCGGCTAGGTAGTGTGGCCGCACTCTGGCCCCTCTCCATCTCGTATTCTGGCTCCGGGTGTCCCTCGGTGAAAAACTGACTTTGGCTTTTGTCCCGTCCAATTCCGAGAATATTCATTTTCTTACTCCTGGAACCAAAAACAGCAGAAAACACACAGCTGGCACTATGGCTCTTGTTAATAGGTTAGTCCAAGAAAGTGTATAAAAAGTACTCCAAAGTGTGGCCAAAACATAAGAAAGTAGATAAAACCAAGCATGGAACATCAAAAATTATGGATACGTTAGCAACGTATCAACATCCCCAAGCTTATCTCCTGCTCGTCCTCGAGTAGGTAAGTGATAAAAAGAAATAATAATTTTTGAGGTGACATGCACCATCACAAACTTGATCAAATTATTTGTAAAACATTGAAAGCTGGGATCAGAGTACTTCAACATAGCATGAAAGATAAAGTTATAACAATAAGACATAGCAACTATGTTTTAACATGAAAAGGCACAAACAAAAGATTCATGAATAAAAATGCTTTGCAAGATGTTTGTTTGTTTCACATAAAGAAAACATAGCATAGTGGCATTCAACTTGTCCCTCATAGTGTAGCAAACATAAATGCATAGGACACCTTCAAAGTTCATAAGAGTGACTAGATTCAAATAGTTTAAAACAAGCAATATCAAAGCTATGCATCAATCAACAAGTCTTGGGACAATGCACATAGAACTAAGAATGGCCACTATGCTCTCAAAGTAGATGCATAAAGATAGAAGGTGGAGACTCAACAAGAAAGTAAAAGAAAGGCCTTCACAGAAGGAAGTAGGGATTCAAGATTCATAAAGAGCTTCCAAAAATCATGGTGCTTATTAGCTTTCAGCTCTCATTGCACCTATCATAAGCATCTTGAAGGTGATTAAGGTTAAAGTGACACAACTAAGAGGATATGCTTGACAAGTTATAAGCTGAAATCTCATGCCCCTTACTTACGAAGACCGAACCTCATGCTACTCAACTTTAGTCACAAGTAAGCTCTTGTCATTGTAAGTACATATGTATCATAAAGAACCGCCAACGGGGTACCCCTTGCACATGATACATGAGCTATCCCATAATCAAAATGACAAGGCAAGCAGACTATGAGCATCTCAGCTATCTTTTTATTTGCTATTTGCGTAGGTTTTAATTGAGGATGCTTCATAGAGTGCTCATTATGGTGATGCTGCAAGTTTCCACCATGATTAGGCATGGCTTAGGCTAGCGGCCCAAGCGTTTCTCTAACACACATACAAACTCCATGTTCTTACAAGTTCCACTTTTATTTCACACCGTCGGGATCCATAAGCAAAAGAACATGATATCAACGGGGTATAATGTACAAGTGCAATGTTGAAAGCGTTCCCCATGATACATGGTTCTACTAACTTCAACTTATAAAGCGCAAGCATATACGCAACAAAGATGGATGCAATGGTTCAAGTTTATTAAATGCAAGAAAGTAAAGTGTGCCATTAAGTTCGTGAGAGCTTTAATCACTAATTTTCACATAACAAGTTTAATTTGGAAGGTAGATAAAAACATGAATATACTTGGAATAGCATATGATAATAGGTAGGTATGGTGGACTCTTTGAAATAACTTGGTTTTGGGAGTTGGATGCATGAGTGGAACTCATACTTGGTTATGGAGGCTAGCAAAAGACTGGGAGCGACCAACAAAGAGATCAATAATGGCCATAATCATGTAGAGCGACAAAACATCATTAATCAAAGCATAAAGTGATACTACAAGTTGTAAACTAGAGGATCATAAAGGCTATGGTGACGTGGGATAGCCCTAACATGGTGTGAGCATGTGCCAAGTCACATTAATACCACAATACTATGCTTTAATATGCTAAAACAACGCATTATCCTTCCAAGGCACATTAATCCATCTCAATTGTTTGTAACATGTCATGCTACAAAAAATAATACTAAGAATAAAGCCAAAACAATATCAAGCATGGCATGACAAAGCATAGGCCACAGTCAAAAACAAGCTCTCTTTACCACTTAAGAATGAACTTTCCTACTCTTTTCCAATCCAAACCAAACTATTTGAAAACCAATGTATGAAAGAGGGGGTCCAACCAATTTATTTAGTAAACTAAGAAAACAAAGCAAACTAAAAACCAAAACGAAAACGAAAAAGAAGACGCTCCAAGAACAACACAATTGTGCATGATACAATAAAAATGAAGTGTTTGGAAGAAACCTGGGATTTTTATTGATGAAGAAGGGGATGCCTTGGGCATCCCCAAGCTTTGATGCTTGTACTTCTTGGATATTTCTTGGGGTGACACGCTTGGCATCCCCAAGCATGAGCAACATTCTTCATCTTCATCTCATTACTCCCTAGTAGAAACAACACATCTGGTACCTAGAGATTTCTGTCACTTCCCTAGATTACTAGAGGCATGAACCCACTATCGAGCATAAATACTAAATCTTGGAGTTGCTAGCATCTACTTGGCCAAGATAGCTACTAACAACGGAAAGCATGTAAGATCAGAAATAACAAAGACATGATAGAATCAATAATCAATCTGAAATAGCATCTCAATATCCATCGGATCCCCGCAAACACAACATGTATGAATTACAAATAGATGATCTTGATCATAAACGGAGCTCACAAGATCTAAACATGATAGCACAAAGGAGGAGAACTAGCCATCTAGCTACTCCATGGACCCGTAGTCTAGAGATGAACTACTCACGCATCACACCGGAGGCTTGCATGGTGATGAAGAAGGCCTCCAGGGTGAATTCCCCTCTCCGGCAGGGTGCCGGGAAGAGCTTCATATCCCTCCCGATCTAGGGATGGAGATGACGGCAGCTATAGACTCTTCCGTGGAATTTTGATCGGGTACTTAGGGTTTCTGTATCGGAGGCATCTTATAGTCAGAAGGGGAGGCCGAGGGGGTGCCTGGGCTGGCCACACCACCCCTTGGCGCGGGTCAGGCCTGGCCACGCGGCCAGTTGGTGCGGCCGCCCTCTAGCCCCTCTCTGTCTTGTATTCTAGCTCCATGTGTCCCTTGGTGAAAAACTGACTTTGGCTTTTGTCCCGTCCAATTCCGAGAATATTCATTTCCTGACTTTCCGGGAACCAAAAACAGCAGAAAACACGCAGCTAGCACTGTGGCTCTTGTTAATAGGTTAGTCCAAGAAAGTGTATAAAAAGTACTCCAAAGTGTGGACAAAACATAAGAAAGTAGAAAAAACCAAGCATGGAACATCAAAAATTATGGATACGTTAGCAATGTATCATGCTCTACTATGTATGTATTTGAAAATCTGAGTACCTTATACTGCCTCTAAAATACCTCTTTATACGCTGCCACGACCCCAAAAATATGGCATAAATTAAAAAAAGGATTAGCTATAGGAATAAAACATCTATAGCCTGGGGGAGCACACTTCAGGTAAGTGCATAATATCAGGAGCATGTGAGGCCTACTACAGGTACACTATTTACTCGTAACGTGGATGTGGCACGCTATAGATAGTCTAATTACCTGCAGCGAGGGGGGTGCATGCTGCAGGTAGTCTATATATCTGTAGTGTGGGGGTACATGCTACAGGTACTTATTATCAGTGATGTGATACCTGCAGCATGGGGGACGCTACAGAGTCCAAAAATTGCACGCTACAGGTGGCCTATTTCCTATTAGTGTGTGTGTGGTCATGTGGATCAATGTGGTTTTGGAAGAGAGCACATGCAATGACACCAGTTGATCCATGTGTCATGGGAAAATAACAAAAGCAATTACTCTAGGGACCCCATGTGTCATGCCATGGTCCGAGAGACCAAAAACACATAGGGAAGCAGACTCCACATTGCATGTTGCACTAGTGTGGCAGACGTTAGATCACAGAATCCACTTGAGTGTGTGGTCATGTAGATCAATGTGGTTTTGGAAGAGAGCACATGCAATGACACCAGTGGATCCATGTGGAATGGAAAAGAACAAATGCAATGACTCTAGGGACTCCATGTGTCATGCCATGGTCAGAGAGACCAAAACACATAGGGAATCATCTTCCACATTGCATGTTGCACTAGTGTGGCAGAAGTTGCATCACAAAATCCACTAGAGAGTGTGTTTAGTCATGTGGATCAATGTGGTTTTGGAAGAGAGCACACGAAATGACACCAGTGGATCCATGTATCATGGGAGAAGAACAAATGCAATGATTCTAGGGACTCCATGTGTCAAGCAATGGTCACAGAGACCTAAAACACATGGAAGCAGCTTCCACATTGCATGTTGCACTAGTGTGGCAGAAGTTGCATCATAGAATCTACTAGAGAGTGTTTGTGGTAATGTGGATCAATGTGGTTTTGGAACATAGCACATGCAGTGACACTAGTGGATCCATGTGTCATGGGAAAAGAACAAATGCAATGACTCTAGGGACTCCATGTGTCAAGCCATGGTCATAGAGACAAAAAACACATAGGGAAGCACCTTCCACATTGCATGTTGCACTAGTGTGGCAGTAGTTGCATCATAGAATCAACTAGAGAGTGTGTGTGATAATGTGGATTAATATGGTTTTGGAAGAGAGAACATGGAATGACGAGAGTAGATCCATGTGTCATGGGAAAAGAATAAATGCAATGACATAGGGCAGCAGCTTCAACATTTCATGTTACACAAGTGTGGCAGAACTTACATCACAGAATCCACTAGACCGTATGTGGTCATGTGGATCAAGGTGGTTTTGGAAGAAGCACATGCAATGATACTAGTGGATCCATGCGGTATGGGAAAAGAAGAAATGCACTGACTCTGGGTACTCCATGTGTCATGCCATGGTCACAAATACCAAAAACACATAGGGAAGTAGCTTCCACATTGCACGTTGCATGAGTGTGTAGAAGTTGGGTCACATAATCCACTAGAGTGTGTATGGTCATGTGGATCATTGTGGTTTTGGAAGAGTGCACATGAAATGACACTAGTTTATCCATATGGCCTGGAAAAATAACAAATGCAATGACCCTAGGGAATCCATGTGTCGTGCCATTGTTAGAGAGATGAAAAACACATTGGGAAGCAGCTTCCACATTGCATGTTGCACTAGTGTGGCAGAAGTTGAATCATAGAATCCACTTCAATGTGTGTGGTCATGTGGATCAATGTGGTTTTGGAAGAGAGCACATGCAATGAAACTAGGTTATCCATGTGTCATGGGAAAAGAACAAATGCAATGACTCTAGGAACTCCATGTCTCATGCCATGGTCATAGAGACCAAAAACACATAGGGAAGCAGCTTCCACATTGCATGTTGCACTAGTGTGGTAGTAGTTGCACCACAGAATCCACTAGAGTGTGTGTGGTCATGTCGATCGATGTGGTTTTGGAAGATTCCACGTTCAATTACACCAGTTGATCCACGTGGCATAGGAAAAGAACAAATGCAATGACTCTAGGGAGTCCATGTGTCATGCCATGGTCAAAGAGAGCAAAAACAAATAGGGAAGAAGCTTCCACATTGCATATTACACCAGTGTGGTAGAAGTTGCATCACATAATCCACTGGAGTGTGTGTGGTCATGTGAATCAATGTGGTTTTCAAAGAGAGCACATGCAATGAAACCATTTGATCCATGTGTCCTTGGAAAAGAACAAATGCAATGACTCTAGGGACTCCATGTGTTAAGTAATGGTCACAGAGACCAAAACACAGAGGGAAGCAGCTTCGACATTGCCTGTTGCACTAGTGTGGCAGAAGTTGCACCATAGAATACACTAGAGTGTGGGTGTTCATTTGGATCAATGTGGTTTTGGAAGAGTGCACATGAAATGACACTAGTTAATCCACATGGGATGGGAAAATAACAAATGCAATGACTCGAGGCACTCCATGTGACACGACATGGTGAGAGAGACCAAAAAGACATAGGGAAGCAGCTTCCACATTGCATGTTGCACCGGTGTGGCAGATGTTGAACCATAGAATCCACTGCAAGGTCTGTGGTCATGTGGATCAATGTGGTTTTGGAAGAGAGCACATGTAATGAAACTAGGATATCCATGTGTCATTGGAAAAGAACAAATGCAATGACTCTAGGAACTCCATGTCTCATGCCATGGTCATAGAGACCAAGAACACATAGGGAAGCAGCTTCCACATTGCATGTTGCACTAGTGTGGCAAAAGTTGCACCATAGAATCCACTAGAGTGTGTGTGGTCATGTCGATCGATGTGATTTTGGAAGATTTGACGTTCAATTACACTAGTTGATCCATGTGGCATAGGAAAAGAACAAATGCAATGACTCTAGGGACTCCATGTGTCATGCGAAGGTCAGAGAGAGCAAAACCAAATAGGGAAGCTACTTCCACATTGCATATTACACCAGTGTGGCAGAAGTTGCATCACAGAATCCACTGGAGTGTGTGTGGTCATGTGAATCAATGTGGTTCTCGAAGAGAGCACATGCAATGAAACTATTTGATACATGTGTCCTGGGAAACGAACAAATGCAATGACTCTGGGGACTCCATGTGTCATGCCATGGTCATAGAGACCCAAAACACATAGGGAAGCAGCTTCCACATTGCATGTTGCACTAGTGTAGTAGAAGTTGCACCATAGAATACACTAGAGTGTTGGTGGTCATGTGGATCAATGTGGTTTTGGAAGAGTGCATATGAAATGACACTAGTTGATGCATATGGCATTGGAAAATAACAAACCAATGACTCTAGGGACTCCATGTGTCACGCCATGGTCAGAGAGACCAAAAATACATAGGGAAGCAGCTTCCACATTGCATATTACACCAGTGTGGCAGAAGTTACATCACAGAATCCACTGGAATGTGTGGTCATGTGAATCAATGTGGTTTTGGAAGAGAGCACATGCAAAGAAACCAGTTAATACATGTGTCATCGGAGAAGAACAACTACAATGACTCAGGGGACTCCATGTGTCATGCCATGGTCACAGAGACAAAAATAAATTGAGAAGTAGCTTCCACATTGCATGTTGCACCAGTGTGTAGAAGTTGCATCACATAATTTAGAAGAGTGTGTGTGGTCATGTGGATCAATGTGTTTTTGCAAGAGTGCACATGAAATGACACTAGTAGATCCACATGGCATGGGAAAATAACAAATGCGATGACTCCAGGGACTCCATGTGTCATGCCATTTCAAGAGAGACCAAAAACACATAGGGAAGCAGTTTCCACATTGCATGTTGCACCAGTGTGGTAGAAGTTGCATCATAGAATCCACTGGGGTCTGTGTGATCATGTGGATCAATCTGGTTTCGGAGGAGAGCGCATGCAAAGAAACAAGTTGATCCATGTGTCAGGGAAAAGAACAAATGCAATGGCTCTGGTGACTCCATGTGTCATGCCATGGTCATAGAGACCAAAAACAGATAGGGAAACAGCTTCCACATTGCATGTTGCACCTGTGTGGCAGAAGTTGCATCATAGAATCCACATGAGTGTGTGTGTTCATGTTGATCAATGTGGTTTTTGAAGAGAGCACATGCAATGACACCAGTGGATCCATGTGTCATGGGAAAAGAACAAATGCAATGACTCTAGGGAATCCATTTTTTAAGCCATCGTCATAGACACCAAAAACACATAGTGAAGCAACTTCCACATTGCATGTTACACTAGTGTGGGAGAAGTTGCATCATAGAATCCCCTGGAGAGAGTGTGTGTTGTAATGTGGATCAATGTGGCTTTAGAATAGAGCACATGCAATGACACAAGTGAATCCATGTGTCATGTGAAAAGAACGAATGAAATAACTATAGGGACTCCATGTGTCATGCCATGGTTATAGAGACCAAATCCACATAGGGAAGTGGCTTCCACATTGCATGTTGCACTAGTGTAGCAGACGTTGCATCACATAATCCACTGGAGTGTGTGTGGTCATGTGGATCAATGTGGTTTTGGAAGAGAGCACATGTAATGACACAAGTGGATCCATGTGGCATGGGAAAAGAACAAATGCACTTACTCTAGGAACTCCATATGTCAAGCCATTGTCACAAAGACAAAAACACATAGGACAGCCGCTTCGACATTGCCATGTTGCACCGGTGAGGCAGAAGTTGCATCACAGCATCCACTGGAGTGTGTTTGGTCATGTGGATCAATGTGGTTTTGTAAGAGAGCACATGCAATGACACTAGTGGATCCATGTGGCATGGGAAAATAACAAATATAGTGACTCTAGGGACTCCATGTGTCAATTCATGGTCACAGAGACCAAAAATACATAGGGAAGCAGCTTCCACATTGCATGTCACACTAGTGTGGCAGAAGTTGCATCATAGAATCCACTAGGGTGTGCGTGGTCATGTGGATGAATGTGGTGTTGGAAGAGAGCACGTGCAATGACACTACTGGATCCATGTTTCATGGGAAAAGGACAAATCCAATGACTCTAGGGACTCCATGTGTCATTCCATGCTCATATAGACCAAAAACACATAGGGAATCATCTTCTCCATTACATGTTGCATCACTGTGGCAGAAGTTGCATCACAAATTTCGCTGGAGCTTGTGTGGTCATGTGGATCAATGTGGTTTTGGAGAGAGCACATGAAATGACACCAGTGGATCCATGTGTCATGGGAAAAGAACAAATGCAATGATTCTAGGGACTCCATGTGTCAATCCATGGTCATAGAGACCAAAAACACATAGGGAAGCAGCTTCCACATTGCATGTTGCACTAGTGTGGCAGAAGTTGCATCAAAGAATCCATTGGATAGTGTGTGTGGTGATGTGGACTAATGTGGTTTTGGAACATAGAACATGCAATGACACGAGTTGATCCATGTGTCATGGGAAAAGACCAAATTCAATGACTCTAGGGACTCCATGTGTCATGCCATGGTCAGAGTGACGAAAATCACATAGGAAATCATCTTCCACATTGCATGTTGCACCAGTGTGGTAGAAGTTGCATCACAGAATCCACTTGAGAGTGTGTGTGGTCATTTGGATCAATATGGTTTTGGAAGACAGCACATGCAATCATACCAGTGTATCCATGTGGCATGGAAAAAGAACAAATGCAATGACTCTAGGGAGTCCATGTGCCAAGCCATGGTCACAGAGACCAAAACCACGTAGGGAAGCATTTTCCACATAGCATGTTGCACTCGTGTGGCAGAAGTTGCATCACGAATCCACTAGGGACTGTGTGTGGTAATGTGGATCAATATGGTTTTGGAAGAGAAAACATGCAATGACACTAGTATATCCATGTGTCATGTGAAAAGAACAAATGCAATGAGTCTAGGGACTCCATGTGTAATGCCATGGTCAGAGAGACCAAAAACACATAGGGAAGCAGCTTCCACATTGCATGTTGCACTAGTATGGTAGAAGTTACATCATAGAATCTACTAGAGAGTGTGTGTGGTAATATGGATCAATGTGGTTTTGGAACAGAGCACATGAAGCGACACTAGTGGATCCATGTGTCATGGGAATAGAACAAATGCAATGACTCTAAGGACTCCATGTGTCAAGCCATGGTCACAGAGCCCCAAAACACACAAGGAAGCAGCTTCCACTTTGCATGTTGCACTAGTGTGGCAGAATTAGCATCACAACATCCACTGGGGTGTGCGTGGTCATGTGGATCAATGTGGTGTTTGAAGAGAGCACGTGCGATGACACAAGTGGATCCATGTGTCATGGGAAAAGAACAAATGCAATGCCTCTAGGGACTCCATTTGTTAAGCCATGGTCATTCCACATTTCATCTTACACTAGTGTGGTAGAAGTTGAATCATAGAATCCAATTGAGAGAGAGTGTGTGTTGTAATGTGGATCAATGTGGCTTTGGAACAAAGCACATGCAATGACACATGTGAATCCATGTGTAATGTGAATATACCGAATGCAATGACTCTAGGACTCCATGAGTCATGCCATGGTTAGAGAGACAAAAACACATAGGGAAGGAGCTTCCACATTACATGTTGCACTATTTTGGTAGAAGTTGCATCACAGAATCTAGTGGAGTGTGTTTGGTCATGTGGATCAATGTGGTTTTGGAAGAGTGCACGTGAAATGCCACTAGTGGATCCATATGGCATGGGAAAATAATAAACGCAATGACTCTAGGGACTCCCTGTGTCATGCCATTGTCAGAGAGACCAAAATCACATAGGGATGCAGCTTCCACTTTGCATGTTGCACCAGTGTAGTAGAAGTTGCATCATAAAATCCATTGGAGTGTGTGTGCTGATGTCGATCAATGTGGTTTTGTAAGAGAGCCCAGGAAATGACACCAGTGGTTCCATGTTTCATGGGAAAGAACAAATGCAATGACTCGAGGGACTCCATGTGTCAAGCCATGGTCAGAGAGACTATAAACACATAGGGAAGCAGCTTCCAAATTGCATGCTACACCAGTGTGGCAGAAGTTGCATCACATAATCCACTGGAGTGTGTCTAGTCATATGGATCAATGTGGTTTCGGAAGAGAGCACATGCAATGAAACTAGTTAATCAATGTGTCACGTAAAAATAACAAATACAATATCTCTTGGGGCTCCATGTATCATTCCATGGTCACAGAGACCAAAAATACACAGGGAAGTAGCTTCAACATTGTATGTTGCACCATTATGCAGAAGTTGCATCACATAATCAACTGTGTGTGTGGTCATGTGGATCAATGTTGTTTTGGAAGAGTGCACATGCGATGACACTAGGTTATCCATATGGCATTGGAAGAGAAAAAATTCAGTGACTCTAGGGACTCCATGTGTCATGCCATTGTCAGAGTGACCAAAAACACATAGGGAAGCAGCTTCCACATTGCATGTTGCGCCAGTGTAGCAGAAGTTGCATCACATAATCCACTAGAGTGTGTGTGGTCATGTGGATCAATGTGGTTTTGGAACAGAGCACATGCAATGATACTAGTGGATTCATGCTGCATGGGATAGAACAAATTGACTAACTCTAGGGACTCCATATATCAAGCCATGGTCACAACGACCAAAAAGACATAGGGAAGCAGCTTCCGCATTGCATGTCACACCAGTGTGGTAGAAGTTGCATTACAGAATCCACTTGAGTGTGTTTGGACATGTGGATCAATGTGGTTTTGCAAGAGCGCACATGTAATGACACTAGTGGATCCATGCTTCACAGAATCTAGGGAAAAGATCAAATGTTATGAATCTAGGGACTCCATGTGTAATGCCATGCTCAGAGAGACCAAAAAGACATAGGGAAGAAGCATCCACATTGCATGTTGCAATAGTATGGCAGAAGTTGCATCACAAAATCCACTTGAGTGTGTGTACTCATGTGGTTCAATGTGGTTTCGGAAGAGAGCACATGCAATGACACTAGTGGTTCCATGTTTCATGGGAAAGAACAAATGCAACGACTCTAGGGAATCCATGTGTCAAGCCATGGTCACAGAGACCAAAACCACATACAGAAGCAGCTTCCACATTGGATGTTCCACTAGTTTGGTATAAGTTGCATCATAGAATCCAATTGAGTGTGTTTGGTCATGTGGATCAATGTGGTTTTCAAAGAGAGCACATGCAATGACACAAGTGGATCCATGTGGCATGGGAAAAGAACAAATGCAATGACTCTAGGGACTCCATGTGTCAATCCATGGTCACAAAGACAAAAAACACATAGAGAAGCAGCTTCCACATTGCATGTTGCACCAGTGTGGTGGAAGTTGCATCACAGAATCCACTTGAGATGGACGCGTTCGATGCCTCTAGCCATCACTAGCCTATGTAACTAAGACCTTAGGATGAACTTCAATGGCCATCACTGCAAAAGGTAGGCATGAGCCGCCATCACTAGCCTCTGCAAGAGAACAATAGGCCATGAACATGCAACAAACTCCGAGCACAACAAGAACAAACAAATGGAGGCAAAACAGAACAAGGGCCCTTACTAGGAAGTTCATCCTAAGTTCTTAGTTACAAGGTAAAAGGAGCCTACAACTGTTTCAACATCACACCCCTAGGGACCGAGCTTTGCGCTTCCCGACAGCGCTGTGGTGGCCATGCCTACCAGGAGGACCAGAGGTGAGGAGGATAGTAGACGCAACACAACTACGTGTCGAACACTGAGATGGAGAAGTCCCCCTTGCCGGCATACCTAAATCATAGCATGAAGCCGTGCTAGATGCGGTGCTCAGAGAGGAAACACCGCCAGCCACCGGAGATGAACTTCTCACCCCCTAAGAAGATTTTGATGCTCCTCTCCCACTTCTGGCACCCCTAGAGTGGCACAACGGCACCTCGTCTGGGAGGTCGTGCGCTGTCTCAAGCACGGATCGCTTGGGGAGCTCCACCTTCCCAAACGAGTGCAAGCCATCGAGGACGATGATGATGTCGATGACCCTTTCAGGCTTAGGGTCATCCTTGATCTTGATGACCACGGGAGCAGGGGACTCTGGAGCAAGGGCCTCGGCGGCAGCGGGAGTGTTCGGGCCGGATCCACTTCTAGGCCTACCGTCGCACCCTCCACGGCGACCTCTGCAACTCCCCCGAGGGCGGCCACGTCAACGCTTGGAGGGAGCCTCTCCTGAGGCCGCGCTCACCTCCGCGGGTACAAATACAGCGAGAGCCATACCACGACCGCCGCGCCTCCCTCGGCCGCTTCCACATGGTTGCTCGTGGTCGTGCTTCACTGGCGGAGTCTCTACCACCTCTGTCATCATAGCCTTTCCCTTCTCCTCGGCCGAGAAATGCTTGGGTGACAAGGAAGGGGGACAATGGTTTCAACTCAGGAGCGCAAGAAAGGAAGGAAGAAAGTAGTGGCATGGACGTAAAAAGATTCCTTCCCCACCTTTAACGGCGCTAGCAGAAAAGATGTATCACTGCACCGTGTGCGGAGTATTAATCGCTAGGCCCCACACACCATCGCATCGTGGGAACAACTCTCGAAGCATGAATAGTGCGCTCCAAATCTGCGAGCAAGCACTTGCGGCCATTTGGGCTTCACGACCAAGATTCGAGCAGGCCATGTCCTGATTGACCAAACGAGCGCACGGTCCCATCCACCGTCTAAGCTCGCTTGACCCTTTGGGCCCACAAGGGGAAACGTGCAGGCCAAGTGCCCGAGGGCTACTGTCGGAGCACTGGCATTCGGGGTGCCACGTCCCCGCGCTAGATGAGCCCCGTGCCCTTGCTTTTGAGAGGTGGGATGCCTCTAGAAAGGACCAAATGGGGAAGGCATCACGAGGCACCCCCTTGAGGGTGAGTGACCCTCCGGAAGTAACACCTCATGAGGGAGACTGCAACGACGTCATGTAAAACTCGCGAGCCTCAGATACCCCCGGGTGCACCAAGGAGTAGAATAGTAACTACCTCGAACGGAGTATGGACTACAGCCCCGACAGCAAGCGCATGGCTTTCGTGGCTTCAACCGCCTCGGTAAAGAAGGCCCGGTCCACCCTCCTTTCGCATGGAAGGGACGGGTGATCTTGTGGTGGGGGAGCCCCCCCTAGTTGCCGTTTTGGTGAAAGGGGTAAAAGAAGAGAGCACTCGATGAAGACAAATGTCGTCGACAAAGGAAGATTTACAGGAGGATGGAGTTGAGCATGGTGAGCTGGATCAAGTCCATATAAAGTAGTCCCATAGACTAGGATTAAAATGGGTGGCACTGTGGACGCCTTTTCTGTCTGAAGGCTGGGGGAAAGGCCTAACGATGACCTATGTAAAAGCCCTTTCTCCTCCCTTGTAGTTGACGGATCCAATAGATCTAAAACCCTAGACTTTCATCCTCCATTGTAACCCAGGTGACCACACTATGTCGTGCGTCTGCTCCACCACCATCGTCGAACCCCTTCGGAATCACGTGTTCACTTCCTCACATACCAAGGGTTCGTTGGACCATAGTTCCTTCGTGGGACAAATCTCAGAAAAATGTGGTGTTGGAAGTGAGCACGTGCAATGACACTTGTGGATCCATGTGTCATGGGAAAATATCTAATGCAATGACTCTAGGGACTCCATGTGTCATGCCATTCTCTGCAGACCAAAAACACATAGGGAATCAACTTCCACACTACATGTTGCACCAGTGTGGTAGAAGTTGCATCACATAATCCACCAGAATATGTGTGGTCATGTGCATCATTGTGGTTTTGGAAGATAGCACATGAAATAACACCAGTGGATCCATGCGGAATGGGAAAAGAACAAATGCAATGATTCTAGGGACTCCATGTGTCAAGCCATGGTCACAGAGACCAAAAACACATAGGGAATCAGCTTCCACATTGCATGTTGCACCAGTGTGTCGAAGTTGCATTACAGGATCCACTACAGTGCGTGTGGTCATGTGGATCAATGTGGTTTTGGAACAAAGCACATGCAATGAAACTAGTTAATCCGTGTGTCATGGGAAAAGAACAAATGCAATGACTCTGGGACTCCATGTGTCATGCCACAGTCATAGAGACCAAAAACACACATGGAAGCATTTTCCACATGGCATGTTGAACTAGTGTGCCAGAAGTTGCACCACAGAATTCACTAGAGTGTGTGTGGTCAGGTGGATCAATGTGGTTTTGGAAGAGTGCACCTGCAATGACACTAGTTGATCCATGTGGCATGGGAAAAGAACAAATTCAATGACTCTAGGGACTCCATGTGTCATGCCATGGTCAGAGAGACCAAAAATACATAGGAAAGCAGCTTCCACATTGGATATTACACCAATGTGGCAGAAGGTGCATCACAAAATCTACTAGAGTGTGTGTGGCCACGTGGATCAATGTGGTTTTCAAAGAGAGCACATGCAATGAAACTAGTTGATCCATGTGTCATGGGAATAGAACAAATGCAATGACTCTTGTGACTCCATGTGTCATGCCATGGTCACAAAGACCAAAAATACACAGGGAAGTAGCTTCCACATTGCATGTTGCAATAGTGTTTGGAAGTTGCATCACATAATCCACTAGAGTCTGTGTGATCATGTGGATCAATGTGGTTTTGGAAGAGTGCACATGAAATGACACTAGTTCATCCATATGGCATGAGAAAATAACAAATGCAATGACACTAGGGACTCCATGTGTCATGCCATGGTCATATAGACCAAAAACACATATGGAAGCAGCTTCCACATTGCATGTTACGCTAGTGTGGCAAAAGTTGCATCACAGAATCCACTGGAGTTTGTGTGGTCATGAGGATCAATGTGGTTTTGGAAGAGAGCACATGCAATTACACTAGTAGATCCATGTGGCATGGTAAAAGAATAAATGCAATGACTCTAGGGACTCCATGTGTCAAGTCATGGTCATAGAGACCAAAAAACATAGCAAAGCAGCTTCCACATTGCATGTTGCACTAGTGTGGCAGAAGTTGCATCACAGAATCCACTAGAGTGTGTGTGCTCATGCGGATGAATGTGGTGTTTGAAGAGAGAACGTGCAATGATGTCAGTGGATCCATGTGTCATGGGAAAAAAACAAATGCAATGACTCTAGGGACTCCATGTGTCATGCCATTGTCAGAGAGACCAAAAACACATAGGTAAGCAGCTTCCACATTACATGTTGCACTAGTGTGGCAGAAGTTGCATCACAGCATCCACTTGAGTGTGTGTGTGGTCATGGGGATCAATGTGATTTTGGAAGAGAGCACATGCAATGAAACCAGTGGATCCATGTGGCATGGTAAAAGAACTAGTGCAATGACTTTAGGGACTCCATGTGCCATGTCATGGTCCGAGAGACCAAAAACACATAGGGAAGCAGCTTCCACATTGTATGTTCCACCAGTGTGGCAGAAGTTGCATCACAGAATCCACCAGAGTGTGTTTGGTCATGTAGATCAATGTGGTTTTGTAAGAGAACACATGCAATGATAATAGTGCATCCATGTGTCATGGGAAAAGAACAAATGCAATGACTCTAGCGACTCCTTGTGTCAAGCCATGGTCATAGAGACCCAAAAACACATAGGGAAGCAGCTTCCAGATTGCATGTCCACTAGTATGGCAGAAGTTGCATCATAGAATCCACTAGGAAAGCGGCATCCACCTTGTATATTGCAATAGTGTGGTAGAAGTTGCATCACAGAATCCCCTAGAGTGTGTTTGGCCATGTGGATCAATGTGGTTTTGAAAGAGAGCACATGCAATGACACAAGTGGTTCCATGTTTCATGGGTAAAAACCAAATAAAATGACTCTAGGGACTCCATTTGTCAAGCCATGGTCATAGAGACCAAAAACACATAGGGAACCAGCTTCCACATTGCATTTTGCATCTGTGTGGAAGAACTTGCATCACAAAATTTATAGAGTGTGTTCGGTCATGCGTATCAATTTGGTTTTTGAAGGGAGCACATGCAATGACACTAGTGGATCCATGTTGCATGGGAAAAGAACAAATGCAATGACTCTAGGGACTCCATGTGTCAAGCCATGGTCATAGAGACCAAGAATCATAGTGAAGAAGCTTCCACATTGCATGTTGCACTAGTGTGGCAGAAGTTGCATCATAGAATCCACTGGAGTGTGCGTGGTCATGTGGATCAATGTGGTGTTCGAAGAGAGAACGTGCAATAACACCAGTGGATCCATGTGTAATGGGAAAAGAACAAATGCAATGACTCTAGGGACTCCATGTGCCATGTCATGGTCCGAGAGACCAAAAACACACAAGGAAGCAGCTTCCACATTGTATGTTCCACCAGTGTGGCAGAAGTTGCATCATAGGATCCACCAGAGTGTGTTTGGTCATGTAGATCAATGTGGTTTTGTAAGAGAACACATGCAATGAAACCAGTGGATCCATGTGTCGTGGGAAAAGAACAAATGCAATGACTCTAGCGACTCCTTGTGTCAAGCCATGGTCATAGAGACCCAAAAACACATAGGGAAGCAGCTTCCACATTGCATGTCCACTAGTATGGCAGAAGTTGCATCATAGAATCCACTAGAGAGTGTGTGTGGTAATGTGGACCAATGCGGTCTGGGAACAGAGTACATGCAATGACACCAATGGATCCATGTGGCATGGGAAACAAACAAATGCAATCACTCTAGGGACTCCATGTGTCAAGCCATGGTCACAGAGAACAAAAACAAATAGGGAAGCATCTTCCACATTGCCTGTTGCACCAGTGTGGCAGAAGTTGCACCAAAAAATCCATTGGCGAGTTTGTGTGGTCATGTGTATCAATTTGTTTTTGGAAAAGAGCACATGCAATGAAACCAGTGGGTCCGTGTGACATGGGAAAACAACAAATACAATGACTCTAGGGACTCCATATGTCAATACATGGTCACAAAGACCAAAAACACATAGGGAAGCAGCTTCCACATTGCATGTTGCACCAGTGTGGCAGAAGTTGCATCACAGAATCCACTGGAGTGTGTTTGGTCACGTGGATCAATGTGTTTTTCGAACACAGGAAATGCAATGACACAAGTGGATCCATATGCATGGGAAACGAACAAATGCAATGACTCTAGGGACTCCATGTGTCAAGCCATGGTCGCAGAGAACAAAAACAAATAGGGAAGCATATCCCACATTGCCTGTTGCACCACTGTGGCAGAAGTTGCACCACAAAATCCACTGGCGAGTTTGTGTGATCATGTGGATCAATTTGGTTTTGGAAGAGAGCACATGCAATGAAACTAGTGGATCCATGTGACATGGGAAAAGAACAAGTGCAATGATTCTAGAGACTCCATGTGGCATCCCAGGGTCAGATAGACAAAAATCACATAGGGGAAGTAGCTTCCACATTGCATGTTCCACTAGTGTGGTAGAAGTTGCAACCCAGAATCCACTTGAGTGTGTGTTGTCATGTGGATCAATGTGGTTTTGGAAGAGAGAACATGCAATGACACTAGTTGACCCACATGGCATGGGAAAATAAAAAATGCAATGACTCTAGGGACTCCATGTGTCATGCCATTGTTAGAGAGACCAAAAACAGGGAAGCAACTTCAACATTGCATGTTTCACTAGTGTGGGAGAAGTTGCATCATAGAATCCACTTGATAGAGTGTGTATGGTAATGTGGATCAATGTGGTTTTGTAATAGAACAGTGGAGGAATATGGGCATGAAACAAAGGGGTGCGGACACAATCATCGACAGTACGGCGGATGCGTTCGGTGCGACCATTTTGTTGAGAGGTGTAAGGGAAAGTTAGACGGAAAACGGTTCCATGAGGGTCGAGGAGGTTACAGATGGTGATGTTGTTGAACTCTTTGCCTGTGTCAATTGGTAGAGCGTGGATGGGCTGACTGAATTGGGTGGATAAGTAGAAGAAGAAGAAGGAGGTAAGGGTGGCGGGAATGTCAGATTTACGGCATAGGGGAGAAGTCCACACAAAATGCAAATAATCATCCAAAGTCATTAAAGGAAAAATTACACAGAATAGGCGAGCTCCAAACATCACTATGAATTAACTAAAATGGAAAGGATGCGATTGTGGAGGAGGAACTAAATGGAAGACAAACATGTTTTCCTAGGTGACATGCCTCACAAGAATGAGCATCTGTTTTAGTACAAGAGAAAGGAAATACTTGCATTATTTGACGAAGAGCGGTGGAGCAACGGTGGCTGAGGAACATGTGCCAGAGGTCATCGCTGGCGGAGAGAGCAAGGCGACTAGTGGAGGTGGTGGTGGCGGATGAACAGGGTATAGATCGCCAGAGCTATCACATCAGTGGAGGAGCTTTTGAGTACGACCATCCTTAACAGAAAAACTGAAAGCATCAAATTCCACAGTCATATAATTGTCATGATTGAAAGAACGGATAGAAACTAAGTTCTGAATTAAGCCAGGATAAACAACAACAATATTGAGAGAGAGAGGGGAGTGGAGGTAGATGGAAAAGTGGTGAAAATAGTGTGGGTGATAGGAAAAGCATGACCATTGTTGACGATAATACGAGAGGAAGTGTTTGTGGGAAAAGAGATGGAGAGATTATCGGGATTGGAAGCCATGTGCGAGGAGGCACTTGTGTCCATGAACTAGTCACTGCCGCTGCCATAGGGGCCAGCAGTGGGGGCATACTAGAGGGCGGTCAGCAGCACTGGATCCCACTGAGATAAGGATGGCACAGCGCGGGGTAGTAGCCGGGGTGGACTTGTGGCGCGGTGTAGACCAAGCGGGTACCATGCTAGGGAAACACGGAGAATGCATGGGGGTGGCCGGGAGCATCCCCAAGATGCTTAGGTGAGGGACGTGCGGCACATACATCGTGTAGGCGTGGACGACCCAAGTCTAGGTGTTGTTGCCCATCATCCAGGGAGGTGTTAACATGAATTGCTAGATGGGACAGGGCTGGTTGGCACCATTGCGTTGTTCGTTGCTACCACGCCCATGTCAACATTGGCGGCCGACATTGGTAGGGGGAGCCAGATTGGTAGGCGGTTGGGGCGGGTAGAACAGGGGCGGAGTAGGGGGCCATGGAAGAGGCCAGTGGCGAAGGCGATGTGAGCTCCTAGATCGCGCTGGTGCTTCAGTCGTTGCTCCTCAAGGCGGAGATATTCCATGGCCTGCTCCAAGGTGGGCATGGTGAGCATTGTTAGGTTGTAGGTGGCATTGTTGAGATCTTCCCCAAGACTATCCTTGAGCATGTAGAGAAGAAGCAAGTCATGGAGCTTGTCGAAAAGGGTCTTGAGGCGAGGCAGAAGTCGTCGAGGGAGAGGTTGTTTTGGGGAATGTCGAGGAACTCCTACTGGAGGAAGGTGATGCACTAGATCTTGATGTCGGTGAAGAGGCCGATGATCTTGGTCCAGACGTCGTGCCCGGTGTTGCTGTCACGAACAACAATATGGAAGATCTCGGTGGAGACACTCTAGAAGAACTAGAGGATGATGGTGGCGTCGATCATTAGCTAGTCGGGGTCATGGGGCATGGTAAGGTAGTCTATGGTGTCATTGATATGATCTAGGAGGTCGTACTCACGGGAGAGGAGGCCGAAGTACATCTTCTAGACGAACAAGTTAGTCGCTGTGTGAGAGATTCACCAGTACACACTCGAGGATGGGGACGTTGTTGTTAGATTGATAACAAGTATGCCATGAGGGATTCCTCGGGGCATCGGAAGATGTGGGATGTGAGGCGTATGGTCGTCCAAGATGGTGAGTATACAAACGTACCCAGGTTCGAATCCGCCTGCGGTGGATGGATCCTACTCCTACTAGCAATCCAGTAATTCGGCAGAGCCAGAAGTACAGATTACAAGAGAGGTTTCGCATGTCCGAGTTGAGGTTGTGATTTTCGATTCCCTAAAGTCCTATACCTAGGACGGCTTATATACTCATCTGGTCCTAGGGTTACAGAAGAGTCCTATCGGTCTATGATACAGAGTTGGTTACATAGTACATCTTGGACTACAAGTAACACTACTACCCTAAGTTGGTAAGTCTTCTAGATCTTCCCGTAGCTGGATGGGCTTCCAACTTCTCTCTCTGACTAGGCCACACGTGAAGCATAGCTATAACCCGGAAGTGGCCCACCCTGGTCAACGAGTCACAGTGGGTATGCCCGAAAAGTATATCCCCAACAGTAGCCCCCGTAAACCTCCAAGATCCAAAGTCGGATTTGAGTGTGAGGCTTGATTCTTCTGCGGTTGTAGAATCTTGAAGTGTTCCTGAAACTCCAAAACAAAAAGTAGGATTCGAGTGTCGAAAATGAGTTGGACCTATTAATATCTCATCATTGTTTGTCGGTCTTGCTCCCGACGTCGTGCTTCACCTTCTTCCCTACGGTGATCTGACTGCTGCCAGGGAGGTTGACGTGGAACCATTGTTGCGACAGCGTCTGGCTATGTGCCCGGGTCAACATTGATCCAACCACGTGCGTTTTTGTGCCGCTGTCCTAAAGAGCAGGTTCTTGAGTAGGTGTCATCCCGAGGGTCGGGGCGGTGGAACCTATCTGGTTCCCTACGATCCTTATTTCATGTTGTCGAGCCGTGTCCATGCAGGATTGGTCGGATTTGGAGACCAGTTTCCCACTGAAGGACGTGGCGGCCTTTTGTTGCTCTAGGCCCATGTTGAGTAGTGCTACACTCAACCGGACTTGGTCTAGAAACTACAAGAAAAGTGTACATCTAAAACTACTTGGCCCGTCAGTCGTCGTAGAAGGCGCATCTTCCGCAACAAATTTGGCGGCTCGACCATGGCCGATGGAAAACTTCTTTTTTCTGGTTTCGCAACCCTCTAATATGACGAAACTGCTAAAAATGTGGAGGAAGCTCGGTCGGCGTGTGGTAGAAGCAAGATTTTCGGTGGTTCCCGAAGTCTTTTGCGACGTGTGGGTCCAGGACATTAGTGTCTCTAGCGGGCCATACATTTCAGTCACGCCTCCCTAATTTGAACTCGATAACATTGCTTGATGCGTCCGTCGTTTAGTTAGGCTGATGGGTCCCACATATCAGCCTCTCTTTAGAAGAATCATGTGTATGATGGAATTTTTTCTATGCTCGCGCTACCCTGTTCTGAACTTGATAGCAATGTTCGATGCATCTACCATTTAATCATGCTACTCGGCCCCACATGTCATCCTCTCATTAGAAGAAACATGTGTATGATGGAATTTTTCCCCTCGGTCGTGCCTCCATGTTCCAACTTGATAGTGTTGCTCGCTGCATCAACTATGCTGGTGGGTTCCTTAAGTCAGACTCACATTAGAAGAATCGTGGGTGTGATGGATTTTTTCTTCTCTAGCACTACCATGATCCGAACTAGATAGCGTTGCTCGACGAATCAGCTATTTAGTCACACAGCTGGGTCCTACAGATGGCCTCTCATTAGAAGGACTGGTTGTATGATTGACTTTTTTCTTCACTTGCACCTTCGTGTTTCGAACTTGATAATGTTGCTCGCTGCATCAGTGTTTTTTCCAGGATGCTGGGTCCCCCCATGTCAGCCTCTCACTAGGCGAAATGTGTGCATGATGGACTTTTTCTCGCTCGCGGCTCCCTATTTCGAACTTAGCAACGTTGCTTGCTACATCACCTATATAAGGTTGCACTAGTGGAACCCACATGTCGGTCCATCTTTAAATGAAATGTGTGTATGATGGACCGTTTTTTGGCCACATCCACTGTTTTAGCTTTGCAACGTTGCTCAATGCGGTAGTCGTGTATGGTCTTGCTGCTGGGGCCCCCATGTCAGCCTCTCTAGTATGTTCTGGCTTGTGGGTCCTGATTTTTTCTTGGGTGGCTCCCCGATGCCAGCCTCTCTATACAAGTATTTATCTATTTTTCAAACCCAACCAATAAACTCGAGGGATGCTACAGGCTAGTGGGTCTGTGATGTTAGCCTCTCCGTAATGCAATATTACTACAGTATAAGAAAAAATGTACCTCAAGACTTCCAATAGATTTAAGCTGTGTGCATTACCACTACTCCAAAGATATTTATAGAAAAATATATTATTAAACATTCCATAGTACCTTCAAGTTATGTATTAATCTTTTTTTAAAAGATTTTGTGTGTCCATGTTCATATTTTTAAAATAAAAGGGTGGCGCTCCTGGCATTTCAATTTATAAAATGCCACATAATGGACTAGTTTCTTAAATATATGGGTAGGCAAAAAAATTTAAGAAGTGGGGGGGGGGGTTAAGAGGTGGGGGCAATGCTCAAAGGCCCGAATTAAAAATATTTTGGACTATCTACATGGTCCATCTACATGCGCTATATTCTATGGGATCCTTTCTTAAATTTCACTCGGATATGCTAAGAAGACCCTTGACCCTAAAAAGGTGGAATTTAAATTTTCTTGCCTATGCTTCATGGGATCCTTTCTCAAATTTCACGGGCCTATGCTCAGCGGTTCCTTGACCCTCTGCTCAAAAAAAGCAGTTCCCTGACCCCGAAAAGGCATGTGTATGTTGGACTATTTTTTGGGTCAAACTTGATAACGTTTCGTGTTGCATCAGTCGTTCATTCAGGTTGTTGGGTCCTCCATGTCAGCCTCTCATTAGAAAAACGTGTGCACGCTGGACTTTTTCTTGCTCGCGCCTCCCTGTTTCGAACTTGGGAACGTTGCTCGATGCAGTATCTCTATAAGGTTGTGATGTTGGTTCCCATGTGTCAGCCTCTCTATAAATTAAATGTGCGCATGATGGAATTTTTCAGTTGTGTCCGCTGTTTTGACGTTGGTCCGTTGCTGGGTCCCAGATGCCAGCCTCCTCTATGCAGGAAACATGTCTATGTTGGCTCCCAGATGTCAGCCTCTATTTGAAAGAGGCATGTGTATGTTGGACTATTTTTCCTGGTCGAGTCATCCGTTCTGACCTTGGCAACATTTCTAGATGTAGTAGGCATTTATCTAGGTCCCAGATGTCAGTCTTAGAGTACAAAAAATGTTAATCTATAATAACACAAAGAGATTGCCTAGGATTCAAAGTCGAGACCTCGGAAGCGGTCAACTACATGCCTTGCTACTATGCAAGAAACACTTCCTGCCCTAGAGACGTTAAATAGTATTACTATAACTGACGAATTTGTCTACTAAAAAGCCTTTCTTTGTCCATGTTTATATCCCTTCAAATAATGAGGCAGCGCTCCTAGCAGCTCAATGAAAAATTGCTACATCTTACCACTATATAGTGTAAGAATAACTTTGAATCTTGACCGTTGGATCAAGATTCGCGAATCCCAACATTTCTAGTTGTTGGATCTTTTTTCCATTCTATCATCCAAAAGATTCTTTTGATAGTCTTTATCACAATGAACACTATGTATAAACCTCAAATCACACTTCTCCATCATTCTAAAATCTTCTCCGTCGTTTCTCTAGACCATGTTAAGAAAATTTTCAAGTGTTAGGTAGCTAATAAACATTGATGTATACATGATAAAAAGTAAAAGAACCAAATATACACCCATTCTTTATAGATGTCGATCAAATTTATAATTTTTTGAGCATTATCAATTTTAATTTTATACAGTGATGATGTCAAACGTCTATTACCTAGGTCTCACGTGCAGGGTATGTGGAACTTACTACTAATGCAGTAGTTTATACACAAAAACATAGGTAGGTGGAGCTTTTTGGGGGGGGGGGGGTTGGGGAAGGGGATAATGCCATAAAGGCTGAATTTAAAAGATTCTAGGCTATCTGGGGGCAGATGCCCTGTTTGTCATGGGCTATATTCCATGGGCTCACTCTGATATTGAATGCGCTATGGTCGGTGGCTATAAGACAATGAAAAGGCCGAATTGGAAGGTTTTGGGCTATGCTTGTGCCTGATAGGCTAGTATTTCGCGTGAAAATTGTTGATAACCAGGACATATACCCCACGCACGCCAACACTTTCCTACTCGCGCCTTCATTCTAGTAGCCAGCTATTATCTCTTTGCGCCATTCTTCTAGAGACGCATAGGCGGTCAAAACCACAAGCCGCGCACAACAACATTCACACTCCGTCTATGAGCCGGGGCAGCCTGGAACCATTGCTGATGGCGCCATTCTTTTCGAGATGCACACAGGCTGGTAGTCAGCTGGTCAATCCCCACAGTACACTTATAATTTCCTTAGTTCGCTAGAATCATTCCCTAGAAATTATTTCGTACTTGATCTATTCGTTTTACATTGTTCTGCACTTGATATGTTTGTTCAAATTGATTGGAATTTTGCACTTGATCAATCTGTTCTTTCAAATATGTAACATAGTTCTGCACTCAATTTCTGAAATAGGCTAAAATTACGTGGCATTTATAGTTCTATATTCAATCAGGTTTCTCAGATATATTGGCTTAATTATATCTGTAATCAACATGGTCGGATAAATATCTTGAAAGCTTCTGACCATATATATCCACAACTGATGGATAGATATTGGATATTGAATGGAAAAAAGCAACACCTTCATACTGGGAAGGTATTAATGACTTCATGAAGTTTGTTAGACATCATAACGGCGACTCATATGTGTTTTTCCCATGCCAACAATGCCTTCATTATAAAAAATTGAGTCAGAGCATAGTCGCAGACCATATATTCCTTAATGGGATGCAACGCACATATATTAGGTGGACTGAACATGGTGAACCATATGATCAGCCTGCTCTTGATCCTCTAGATGATGCTGATCTTCCTAAATCTCATCAGATCGAGGTTGAGGAGCTTTCTAGTTTGTTAAGGGACTTGTACCCTACTGCAAGCAAAAAAGTCACTCCTTCTCTGAAAATATCACTTTTCTCTTACCTGATAGAAGATGCCAAGTGTCTAGTGGACCCTGATTCTGGTATCTCAAGATTCAAACTGGTAATGAAATTACTAAAAGAGAAGTCGTCCAATAAGATTACCAATAAATCTTTCGATTCAGTGATTAAGGTATACAACTAGTCAATCCCTAGGGAAGGACTACCAAAATCCTTTATGAGATGAAATAGTACATGAAGGTACTTGGACTATCATATGAGAAGATCCATTTTTATCCAATAACTATGTACTATTATGGGAGGATTATGAAAGCCTCGATGAATGCCTAGTATGTAACGAATCAAGATGGAAAAATGGTGATAAAAAGAAGAAATATCCTTGTAAGGTTATGAGATATTTTTCAATTATACATAGATTGAAGAGGTTGTTTCAGTAAGAACAAATATCTAAGGAAACAAGAAGGCACAAAGAGGTTCTCAAGCCAGACGATTACTTACTAAGACATCTAGCTAATGGCGATGAATGGAAGAACTTTGACAAGACTCATCCAGGATTTGCTGCGGATCCAATGAACTCGAGACTTGGCCTAGCTACAGATGGATTTAACCCATTTGGCAGCATGAGTAACTCGTACATCATGTGGTCAGTAATTGTTACAATTTACAACCTGCCTCTCAAGGCATGTACTGATCAGTCAAACTGTTGGCTGGCTTTACTTATCCCAGGTCGCACATTGCATATTACACCAGTGTGGCAGAAGTTGCATCACAGAATCCACTGGAATGTGTGGTAATGTGAATCAATGTGGTTTTGGAAGATAGCACATGCAAAGAAACCAGTTAATACATGTGTCATGGGAGAAGAACAACTACAATGACTCAGGGGACTACATGTGTCATGCCATGGTCACAGAGACAAAAATAAATTGAGAAGTAGCTTCCACATTGCATGTTGCACCAGTGTGTAGAAGTTGCATCACATAATTCAGTAGAGTGTGTGTGGTCATGTGGATCAATGTGTTTTTGCAAGAGTGCACATGAAATGACACTAGTAGATCCACATGGCATGGGAAAATAACAAATGCGATGACTGTAGGGACTCCATGTGTCATGCCATTTCAAGAGAGACCAAAAACACATAGGGAAGCAGTTTCCACATTGCATGTTACACCAGTGTGGTAGAAGTTGCATCATAGAATCCACTGGAGTCTGTGTGATCATGTGGATCAATCTGGTTTCGGAGGAGAGCGCATGCAAAGAAACAAGTTGATCCATGTGTCAGGGAAAAGAACAAATGAAATGACTCTGGTGACTCCATGTGTCATGCCATGGTCATAGAGACCAAAAACAGATAGGGAAACAGCTTCCACATTGCATGTTGCACCTGTGTGGCAGAAGTTGCATCATAGAATCCAAATGAGTGTGTGTGTTCATGTTGATCAATGTGGTTTTGGAAGAGAGCACATGCAATGACACCAGTGGATCCATGTGTCATGGGAAAAGAACAAATGCAATGACTCTAGGGAATCCATTTTTTAAGCCATCGTCATAGAGACCAAAAACACATAGTGAAGCAACTTCCACATTGCATGTTACACTAGTGTGGGAGAAGTTGCATCATAGAATCCCCTGGAGAGTGTGTGTTTTAATGTGGATCAATGTGACTTTAGAATAGAGCACATCTAATGACACAAGTGAATCCATGTGTCATGTGAAAAGAACGAATGAAATAACTATAGGGACTCCATGTGTCATGCCATGGTTAGAGAGACCAAATCCACATAGGGAAGTGGCTTCCACATTGCATGTTGCACTAGTGTAGCAGACATTGCATCACATAATCCACTGGAGTGTGTGTGGTCATGTGGATCAATGTGGTTTTGGAAGAGAGCACATGTAATGACACAAGTGGATCCATGTGGCATGGGAAAAGAACAAATGCACTTACTCTAGGAACTCCATATGTCAAGCCCTTGTCACAAAGACAAAAGCACACAGGACAGCCGCTTCCACATTGCCATGTTGCACCGGTGAGGCAGAAGTTGCATCACAGCATCCACTGGAGTGTGTTTGGTCATGTGGATCAATGTGGTTTTGTAAGAGAGCACATGCAATGACACTAGTGGATCCATGTGGCATGGGAAAATAACAAATATAGTGACTCTAGGGACTCCATGTGTCAATTCATGGCCATAGAGACCAAAAATACATAGGGAAGCAGCTTCCACATTGCATGTCACACTAGTGTGGCAGAAGTTGCATCATAGAATCCACTAGGGTGTGCGTGGTCATGTGGATGAATGTGGTGTTGGAAGAGAGCACGTGCAATGACACTAGTGGATCCATGTTTCATGGGAAAAGAACAAATCCAATGACTCTAGGGACTCCATGTGTCATTCCATGCTCATAGAGACCAAAACACATAGGAAATCAACTTCTCCATTGCATGTTGCACCAGTGTGGCAGAAGTTGCATCACAAAATTTGCTAGAGCCTGTGTGGTCATGTGGATCAATGTGGTTTTGGAGAGAGCACATGAAATGACACCAGTGGATCCATGTGTCATGGGAAAAGAACAAATGCAATGATTCTAGGGACTCCATGTGTCAAGCCATGGTCATAGAGACCAAAAACACATAGGGAAGCAGCTTCCACATTGCATGTTGCACTAGTGTGGCAGAAGTTGCATCATAGAATCCATTGGATAGTGTGTGTGGTGATGTGGACTAATGTGGTTTTGGAACATAGCACATGCAATGACACGAGTTGATCCATGTGTCATGGGAAAAGAACAAATTCAATGACTCTAGGGACTCCATGTGTCATGCCATGGTCAGAGTGACGAAAATCACATAGGAAATCATCTTCCACATTGCATGTTGCACCAGTGTGGTAGAAGTTGCATCACAGAATCCACTTGAGAGTGTGTGTGGTCATTTGGATCAATATAGTTTTGGAAGACAGCACATGCAATCATACCGGTGTATCCATGTGGCATGGAAAAAGAACAAATGCAATGACTCGAGGGAGTCCATGTGCCAAGCCATGGTCACAGAGACCAAAACCACGTAGGGAAGCATTTTCCACATAGCATGTTGCACTCGTGTGGCAGAAGTTGCATCACGAATCCACTAGAGACTATGTGTAGTAATGTGGATCAATATGGTTTTGGAAGAGAAAACATGCAATGACACTAGTAGATCCATGTGTCATGTGAAAAGAACAAATGCAATGAGTCTAGGGACTCCATGTGTAATGCCATGGTCAGAGAGACCAAAAACACATAGGGAAGCAGCTTCCACATTGCATGTTGCACAAGTGTGGTAGAAGTTGCATCATAGTATCTAGTAGAGAGTGTGTGTGGTAATATGGATCAATGTGGTTTTGGAACAGAGCACATGAAGCGACACTAGTGGATCCATGTGTCATGGGAATAGAACAAATGCAATGACTCTAAGGACTCCATGTGTCAAGCCATGGTCACAGAGCCCTAAAACACACAGGGAAGCAGCTTCCACATTGCATGTTGCACGACTGTGGCAGAATTTGCATCACAACATCCACTGGGGTGTGCCTGGTCATGTGGATCAATGTGGTGTTTGAAGAGAGCACGTGCGATGACACAAGTGGATCCATGTGTCATGGGAAATGAACAAATGCAATGACTCTAGGGACTCCATGTGTCATGCCATGGTCAGAAAGACCAAAAACACATAGGGAAGCAGCTTCCACATTGCATGTTGCACTAGTGTGGCAGACATTGCATCACATAACCCACTGGAGTGTGTGTGGTCATGTGGATCAATGTGGTTTTAGAAGACAGCACATGCAATGACACTAGTGGATCCATGTGGAATGGAAAAAGAACAAATGCAATGACTCTATGGACTCCTTATGTCAAGCCATGGTCAGAAAGACCAAAAACACATAGGGAAGTAGCTTCCACATTGCATGTTGCACCGGTGTGGCAGAAGTTACATCACAAAATCCACGGTTGTGTATTTGGTCATGTGGATCAATGTGGTTTTGGAAGAGAGCACATAAATTGACACTAGTGGATCCATATGGCATGGGAAAATAACAAATGCAATGACTCTAGGACTCTATGTGTCATGCCATTGTCAGAGATCAAAAACACATAGGGAAGCATCTTCCACATTACATGTTGCATAAGTGTGGTAGAAGTTGCATCATAGAACCCACAGGAGTGTGTGTGCTTATGTGGATAAAATCTGTTTTGGAAGAGGGCACATGCATTGACTCCAGTGGTTCCATGTTTCATGGGAAAGAACAAATGCAATGTCTCTAGGGACTCCATGTATCAAGCGATGGTCATAGAGACAAAAACACATTGGGAAGCACCTTCCACATTGGAAGTTGCACCAGTGTGGCAGAAGTTGCATCACAGAATGCACTAGGGTGTGTTGGTCATGTGGATCGATGTGGTTTTGGAAGAGAGCACATGAAATGGCACTAGCGGATCCATGTGGCATGGGAAAACAACAAATTCAATGACTCTAGGCACTCCATGTGTCAAGCCATGGTCATAGAGACCATAAATACATAGGAGCGCATCTTCCATATTACATGTTGCACTAGTGTGTCAGAAGTTGCATCACAGAATCCATTGGAGTGTGCGTGGTCATGTTGATCAATGTGGTTTTGGAAGAGAGCGCATGCAATGAAACCAGTTGATCCATGTGTCATGGGAAAAGAACAAATGAAATGACTCTAGGGACTCCATATGCCATATATGGTCATAGAGACTAAAAACACATAGAGAAGCAGCTTCCACATTGTATTTTGCACTAGTGTAGTAGAAGTTGCACCACAAAATCCACTAGAGTGCGTGTTGTCATCTGGATCAATGTGGTTTTGGAAGAGTGCACCTGCAATGACACTAGTTGATCCATGTCGCATGGGAAAAGAACAAATGCAGTGACTCTAGGGACTCCATGTGTCATGCCATGGTCAAAGAGACCAAAAACACATAGGGAAGCAGCTTCGACATTCCATGTTACACCAGTGTGGTAGAAGTTGCATCACAGAATCCACTGGAGCATGTGTGGTCATGTGGATCAATGTGGTTTTGGAAGAGAGAACATGCAATGAAACTATTTGATCCACGTGTCATGGGAAAAGAACAAATGCAATGACTCTGGGGACTCCATGTGTCATGCCATGGCTATAGAGACCAAAAATACACATGGAAGTAGCTTCCACATTGCATGTTGCACGAGTGTGTAGAACTTGCATCACATAATCCACTATAGTGTGTGTGGTCATGTGGATCAATGTGATTTTGGAAGAGTGCACATTAAATGACACTAGTTGATCCATATGGTATGGGAAAATAACAAATGCAGTGACTCTAGGGACTCCATGTGTGATGCCATTGTCATAGAGTCCAAAAACAAATAGGGAAGCAACCTCCACTTTGCATGTTGCACCAGTCTGACAGAAGTTGTATCGTAGAATCCACTTGAGTGTGTGTGGTCATCTGGATCAATGTGGTTTTGGAAGAGAGTGCATCCAATGAAACTAGTAGATCTATGTATCATTGGAAAAGAACAAATGCAATGACTCTAGCGACTCCGAGTGTCATGCCATGGTCATAGAGACAAAAAACACATAGGGAAGAAGCTTCCACATTGCATGTTGCACTAGTGTGGTAGAAGTTGCACCACAGAATCCACTAGAGTGTATGTGGTCATGTGGATCAATGTTTTTTTGGAAGATTTCACTTTCAATGACACCAGTTGATCTATGTGGCATGGGAAAAGAACTAATGAAAAGACTCTAGTGACTCCATGTGTCATGCCATAGTCAGAGTCAGCAAAACCACATAGGGAAGCAACTTCCACATTGCATATTACACCAGTGTGGCAGAAGTTGCATCACAGAATCCACTTGAGTGTGTGTGGTCATGTGGATCAATGTGGTTTTGGAAAAGAGCACATGCAATGAAACTATATGATCCATGTGTCATGGCAAAATAACAAATGCAAAGACTTTGGGACTCCATGTATCATGCCATTGTCACAGAGAGCAAAAACACATAGGGAAGTAACTTCCACATTGCATATTACACCAGTGTGGCAGAAGTTGCATCATAGAATCCACTACTGTGTGTGTGGTCATGTTATTCAATGTGGTTTTGGTAGAGTGCACATGAAATGACACTAGGCTATCCACAAGGCATGGGAAAAGAACAAATGCAAAGACTCTAGGGACTCCATGTGTCATGCCATTGTCATATAGACCAAAAATACACAGGGAAGTAGCTTCCACATTAATGTTGCGCCAGTGTGCATAAGTTGCATCACATAATTCACTACAGTGTGTGTGGTCATGTTAATCAATGTGGTTTTGGAAGAGTGCACATGAAATGACACTTGTTGATCCACGTGGCATGAGAAAATAAAAAATGCAATGACTATCGGGACTCCATGTGTCATGCCATTGTGAAAGAGACCAAAAACATATAGGGAACCAGCTTCCACATTGCATGTTGCACCTGTGTGGCAGAAGTTGCATCGCAGAATCCACTAGAGTGTGTGTGGTCATGTGGATCAATGTGGTTTTGGAAGAGAGCACATGCAATGACACTAGTGGATCCATGTGTCATGGGGAAAAGAACAAATGCAATGCCTCTAGGGACTCCATTTGTTGAGCCATGGTCATAGACACAAAAAACACACAGGGAAGCAGCTTCCACATTTCATGCTACACTAGTGTGGTAGAAGTTGAATCATCGAATCCAATTGAGAGAGAGTGTGTGTTGTAATGTGGATCAATGTGGCTTTGGAACAAAGAACATGCAATGACACATGTGAATCCATGTGTAATGTGAATATAACGAATGCAATGACTCTAGGGACTCCATGTGTCATGCCATGGTTAGAGAAACAAAAACACATAGGGAAGGAGCTTCCACATTACATGTTGCACTATTTTGGCAGAAGTTGCATCACAGAATCCAGTGGAGTGTGTTTGGTCATGTGGATCAATGTGGGTTTGGAAGAGAGCATATGCAATGATACCAGTGGATCCATGCGACATGGGAAAAGAACAAATGCACTGACTCTAGGGACTTTATATGTGAAGCCATGGTCATACAGACCAAAAACACATAGGAAAGAAACTTCCACAGTGCATGTTGCACCAGTGTGGCAGAAGTTACATCACATAATCCACTTGGTGTCCATGGTCATCTAGATCAATTTGGTGTTGGAAGAGAACACGTGCAATGACACCAGTAGATCCATGTGTCATAGGAAAAGAACAAATGCAATGACTCTAAGGACTCCATGTGTCATGCCATGCTCATAGAGACCAAAGACACATAGAGAAGTAGCTTCCACATTTCATGTTGCACCAGTGTGGTAGTAGTCCCATCACATAATACACTGGAGTCTTTCTGGTCATGTGGATCAATGTGGTTGTGGAAGAGAGCACATGAAATGACACCATTGGATCCATGTGGCCTGGGAAAAGAACAATGGAATGATTCTAGGGACTCCATGTGTCAAGCCATGGTCATAGAGACCAAAAACACATAGGTAAACAGCTTCCACATTGCATGTTTCACCAGTATGTCAGAAGTTGCATCACAGAATCCACTAGAGTGTGTGTGGTCATGTGGATCAATGTGGTTTTGGAAGAGAGTGCATGCAATGAAACCAGTAGATCCATGTGTCATTGGAAAAGAACAAATGCAATGACTCTGGGGAATCCATGTGTCATGCCATGGTCATAGACACCAAAAACACATAGGGAAGCAGCTTCCATATTGCATGTTGAAGTAGTGTAGCAGAAGATACATCACAGAATCCACTAGAGTGTCTGTGGTCATGTGGATCAATGTAGTTTTGGAAGAGTGCACTTGCAATGACACTAGTTGATCCATGTGGCATGGGAAAAGAACAAATGTAGTAACTCTAGGTACTGCATGTGTCATGCCATGGTCAAAGAGACCAAAAACACATAGGGAAGCAGTTTCCACATTGCATGTTGCACCAGTGTGGCAGAAGTTGTATCACAAAATCCACTAGAGCGTGTGTGGTCATGTGGATCAATGTGGTTTTCGAAGAGAGAACATGCAATGAAACTATTTGATCCATGTGTCATGGGAAAAGAACAAATGCAATGACTCTGGGACTCCATGTGTCATGCCATGGTTATAGATACAAAAATACACAAGTAGCTTCCACATTGCACGTTGCACGAGTGTTCAGAAGTTGCATAATATAATCCACTAGAGTGTGTGTGGTCATGTGGGTCAATGTGGTTTTGGAAGAGAGCACATGCAATGAAACTATTTGATCCATGTGTAATGGGAAAAGAATAAATGCAATGACTCTAGGGACTCCATGTGTCATGCCATGGTTAGAGAGACCAAAAATACACAAGGAAGTAGCTTCCACATTGCACGTTGCATGAGTGTGCAGAAGTTGCATAACAAAATCCACTATAGTGTGTGTGGTCATGTGGATCAATGTGGTTTTGGAAGAGTGTACATGAAATGACACTAGTTGATCCATATGGCATGGGAAAATAACAAATGCAATGACTCTAGGGACTCCATGTGTCATGCCATTAAGAGAGAGACCAAAAACACATAGGGAAGCAGCTTCCACATTTCATGTTGCACCTATGTGGCAGAAGTTGCCTCGCAGAATCCACTAGAGTTTGTGTGGTCATGTGGATCAATGTGGTTTTGGAAGAGAGCACATGCAATGACACTAGTGGATCCATGTGTCATGGGAAAAGAACAAATGCAATGCCTCTAGGGACTCCATTTGTTAAGCCATGGTCATAGAGACAAAAAACACATAGGGAAGCAGCTTCCACATTTCATGTTACACTAGTGTGGTAGAAGTTGAATCATAGAATCCAATTGATAGTGTGTGTGTGTTGTAATGTGGATCAATGTGGCTTTGGAACAAAGCACATGCAATGACACATGTGAATCCATGTGTAATGTGAAAAGAGCGAATGCAATGACTCTAGGGACTCCATGTGTCATGCCATGGTTAGAGAGACAAAAACACATAGGGAAGGAGCTTCGACATTACATGTTACACTATTTTGGTAGAAGTTGCATCACATAATCTAGTGGAGTGTGTTTGGTCATGTGGATCAATGTGGTTTTGGAAGAATGCACGTGAAATGACACTAGTGGATCCATATGGCATGGGAAAATAATAAACGCAATGACTCTAGGGACTCCATGGGTCATGCCATTGTCAGAGAGACCAAAAACACATAGGGATGCAGCTTCCACATTGCATGTTGCACCAGTGTGGTAGAAGTTGCATCATAGAATCCATTGGAGTGTGTGTGCTCATGTGGATCAATGTGGTTTTGGAAGAGAGCGCATGCAATGACACTAGTGGTTCCATGTTTCATGGGAAAGAACAAATGCAATGACTCAAGGGACTCCATGTGTCAAGCCATGGTCATAGAGACCAAAAACACATAGGGAAACAGCTTCCACATTGCATGTTTCACCAGTATGTCAGAAGTTGCATCACAGAATCCACTAGAGTGTGTGTGGTCATGTGGATCAATGTGGTTTTGGAAGAGAGTGCATGCAATGAAACCAGTAGATCCATGTGTCATTGGAAAAGAACAAATGCAATGACTCTGGGGAATCCATGTGTCATGCCATGGTCATAGACACCAAAAACACATAGGGAAGCAGCTTCCATATTGCATGTTGAAGTAGTGTAGCAGAAGATACATCACAGAATCCACTAGAGTGTCTGTGGTCATGTGGATCAATGTAGTTTTGGAAGAGTGCACTTGCAATGACACTAGTTGATCCATGTGGCATGGGAAAAGAACAAATGTAGTAACTCTAGGTACTGCATGTGTCATGCCATGGTCAAAGAGACCAAAAACACATAGGGAAGCAGTTTCCACATTGCATGTTGCACCAGTGTGGCAGAAGTTGTATCACAAAATCCACTAGAGCGTGTGTGGTCATGTGGATCAATGTGGTTTTCGAAGAGAGAACATGCAATGAAACTATTTGATCCATGTGTCATGGGAAAAGAACAAATGCAATGACTCTGGGACTCCATGTGTCATGCCATGGTTATAGATACAAAAATACACAAGTAGCTTCCACATTGCACATTGCACGAGTGTTCGGAAGTTGCATAATATAATCCACTAGAGTGTGTGTGGTCATGTGGGTCAATGTGGTTTTGGAAGAGAGCACATGCAATGAAACTATTTGATCCATGTGTAATGGGAAAAGAATAAATGCAATGACTCTAGGGACTCCATGTGTCATGCCATGGTTAGAGAGACCAAAAATACACAAGGAAGTAGCTTCCACATTGCACGTTGCATGAGTGTGCAGAAGTTGCATAACAAAATCCACTATAGTGTGTGTGGTCATGTGGATCAATGTGGTTTTGGAAGAGTGTACATGAAATGACACTAGTTGATCCATATGGCATGGGAAAATAACAAATGCAATGACTCTAGGGACTCCATGTGTCATGCCATTAAGAGAGAGACCAAAAACACATAGGGAAGCAGCTTCCACATTTCATGTTGCACCTATGTGGCAGAAGTTGCCTCGCAGAATCCACTAGAGTTTGTGTGGTCATGTGGATCAATGTGGTTTTGGAAGAGAGCACATGCAATGACACTAGTGGATCCATGTGTCATGGGAAAAGAACAAATGCAATGCCTCTAGGGACTCCATTTGTTAAGCCATGGTCATAGAGACAAAAAACACATAGGGAAGCAGCTTCCACATTTCATGTTACACTAGTGTGGTAGAAGTTGAATCATAGAATCCAATTGATAGTGTGTGTGTGTTGTAATGTGGATCAATGTGGCTTTGGAACAAAGCACATGCAATGACACATGTGAATCCATGTGTAATGTGAAAAGAGCGAATGCAATGACTCTAGGGACTCCATGTGTCATGCCATGGTTAGAGAGACAAAAACACATAGGGAAGGAGCTTCGACATTACATGTTACACTATTTTGGTAGAAGTTGCATCACATAATCTAGTGGAGTGTGTTTGGTCATGTGGATCAATGTGGTTTTGGAAGAATGCACGTGAAATGACACTAGTGGATCCATATGGCATGGGAAAATAATAAACGCAATGACTCTAGGGACTCCATGGGTCATGCCATTGTCAGAGAGACCAAAAACACATAGGGATGCAGCTTCCACATTGCATGTTGCACCAGTGTGGTAGAAGTTGCATCATAGAATCCATTGGAGTGTGTGTGCTCATGTGGATCAATGTGGTTTTGGAAGAGAGCGCATGCAATGACACTAGTGGTTCCATGTTTCATGGGAAAGAACAAATGCAATGACTCAAGGGACTCCATGTGTCAAGCCATGGTCATAGAGACCAAAAACACATAGGGAAACAGCTTCCACATTGCATGTTTCACCAGTATGTCAGAAGTTGCATCACAGAATCCACTAGAGTGTGTGTGGTCATGTGGATCAATGTGGTTTTGGAAGAGAGTGCATGCAATGAAACCAGTAGATCCATGTGTCATTGGAAAAGAACAAATGCAATGACTCTGGGGAATCCATGTGTCATGCCATGGTCATAGACACCAAAAACACATAGGGAAGCAGCTTCCATATTGCATGTTGAAGTAGTGTAGCAGAAGATACATCACAGAATCCACTAGAGTGTCTGTGGTCATGTGGATCAATGTAGTTTTGGAAGAGTGCACTTGCAATGACACTAGTTGATCCATGTGGCATGGGAAAAGAACAAATGTAGTAACTCTAGGTACTGCATGTGTCATGCCATGGTCAAAGAGACCAAAAACACATAGGGAAGCAGTTTCCACATTGCATGTTGCACCAGTGTGGCAGAAGTTGTATCACAAAATCCACTAGAGCGTGTGTGGTCATGTGGATCAATGTGGTTTTCGAAGAGAGAACATGCAATGAAACTATTTGATCCATGTGTCATGGGAAAATAACAAATGCAATGACTCTGGGACTCCATGTGTCATGCCATGGTTATAGATACAAAAATACACAAGTAGCTTCCACATTGCACGTTGCACGAGTGTTCAGAAGTTGCATAATATAATCCACTAGAGTGTGTGTGGTCATGTGGGTCAATGTGGTTTTGGAAGAGAGCACATGCAATGAAACTATTTGATCCATGTGTAATGGGAAAAGAATAAATGCAATGACTCTAGGGACTCCATGTGTCATGCCATGGTTAGAGAGACCAAAAATACACAAGGAAGTAGCTTCCACATTGCACGTTGCATGAGTGTGCAGAAGTTGCATAACAAAATCCACTATAGTGTGTGTGGTCATGTGGATCAATGTGGTTTTGGAAGAGTGTACATGAAATGACACTAGTTGATCCATATGGCATGGGAAAATAACAAATGCAATGACTCTAGGGACTCCATGTGTCATGCCATTAAGAGAGAGACCAAAAACACATAGGGAAGCAGCTTCCACATTTCATGTTGCACCTATGTGGCAGAAGTTGCCTCGCAGAATCCACTAGAGTTTGTGTGGTCATGTGCATCAATGTGGTTTTGGAAGAGAGCACATGCAATGACACTAGTGGATCCATGTGTCATGGGAAAAGAACAAATGCAATGCCTCTAGGGACTCCATTTGTTAAGCCATGGTCATAGAGACAAAAAACACATAGGGAAGCAGCTTCCACATTTCATGTTACACTAGTGTGGTAGAAGTTGAATCATAGAATCCAATTGATAGTGTGTGTGTGTTGTAATGTGGATCAATGTGGCTTTGGAACAAAGCACATGCAATGACACATGTGAATCCATGTGTAATGTGAAAAGAGCGAATGCAATGACTCTAGGGACTCCATGTGTCATGCCATGGTTAGAGAGACAAAAACACATAGGGAAGGAGCTTCGACATTACATGTTACACTATTTTGGTAGAAGTTGCATCACATAATCTAGTGGAGTGTGTTTGGTCATGTGGATCAATGTGGTTTTGGAAGAATGCACGTGAAATGACACTAGTGGATCCATATGGCATGGGAAAATAATAAACGCAATGACTCTAGGGACTCCATGGGTCATGCCATTGTCAGAGAGACCAAAAACACATAGGGATGCAGCTTCCACATTGCATGTTGCACCAGTGTGGTAGAAGTTGCATCATAGAATCCATTGGAGTGTGTGTGCTCATGTGGATCAATGTGGTTTTGGAAGAGAGCGCATGCAATGACACTAGTGGTTCCATGTTTCATGGGAAAGAACAAATGCAATGACTCAAGGGACTCCATGTGTCAAGCCATGGTCATAGAGACCAAAAACACATAGGGAAACAGCTTCCACATTGCATGTTTCACCAGTATGTCAGAAGTTGCATCACAGAATCCACTAGAGTGTGTGTGGTCATGTGGATCAATGTGGTTTTGGAAGAGAGTGCATGCAATGAAACCAGTAGATCCATGTGTCATTGGAAAAGAACAAATGCAATGACTCTGGGGAATCCATGTGTCATGCCATGGTCATAGACACCAAAAACACATAGGGAAGCAGCTTCCATATTGCATGTTGAAGTAGTGTAGCAGAAGATACATCACAGAATCCACTAGAGTGTCTGTGGTCATGTGGATCAATGTAGTTTTGGAAGAGTGCACTTGCAATGACACTAGTTGATCCATGTGGCATGGGAAAAGAACAAATGTAGTAACTCTAGGTACTGCATGTGTCATGCCATGGTCAAAGAGACCAAAAACACATAGGGAAGCAGTTTCCACATTGCATGTTGCACCAGTGTGGCAGAAGTTGTATCACAAAATCCACTAGAGCGTGTGTGGTCATGTGGATCAATGTGGTTTTCGAAGAGAGAACATGCAATGAAACTATTTGATCCATGTGTCATGGGAAAATAACAAATGCAATGACTCTGGGACTCCATGTGTCATGCCATGGTTATAGATACAAAAATACACAAGTAGCTTCCACATTGCACGTTGCACGAGTGTTCAGAAGTTGCATAATATAATCCACTAGAGTGTGTGTGGTCATGTGGGTCAATGTGGTTTTGGAAGAGAGCACATGCAATGAAACTATTTGATCCATGTGTAATGGGAAAAGAATAAATGCAATGACTCTAGGGACTCCATGTGTCATGCCATGGTTAGAGAGACCAAAAATACACAAGGAAGTAGCTTCCACATTGCACGTTGCATGAGTGTGCAGAAGTTGCATAACAAAATCCACTATAGTGTGTGTGGTCATGTGGATCAATGTGGTTTTGGAAGAGTGTACATGAAATGACACTAGTTGATCCATATGGCATGGGAAAATAACAAATGCAATGACTCTAGGGACTCCATGTGTCATGCCATTAAGAGAGAGACCAAAAACACATAGGGAAGCAGCTTCCACATTTCATGTTGCACCTATGTGGCAGAAGTTGCCTCGCAGAATCCACTAGAGTTTGTGTGGTCATGTGGATCAATGTGGTTTTGGAAGAGAGCACATGCAATGACACTAGTGGATCCATGTGTCATGGGAAAAGAACAAATGCAATGCCTCTAGGGACTCCATTTGTTAAGCCATGGTCATAGAGACAAAAAACACATAGGGAAGCAGCTTCCACATTTCATGTTACACTAGTGTGGTAGAAGTTGAATCATAGAATCCAATTGATAGTGTGTGTGTGTTGTAATGTGGATCAATGTGGCTTTGGAACAAAGCACATGCAATGACACATGTGAATCCATGTGTAATGTGAAAAGAGCGAATGCAATGACTCTAGGGACTCCATGTGTCATGCCATGGTTAGAGAGACAAAAACACATAGGGAAGGAGCTTCGACATTACATGTTACACTATTTTGGTAGAAGTTGCATCACATAATCTAGTGGAGTGTGTTTGGTCATGTGGATCAATGTGGTTTTGGAAGAATGCACGTGAAATGACACTAGTGGATCCATATGGCATGGGAAAATAATAAACGCAATGACTCTAGGGACTCCAGGGGTCATGCCATTGTCAGAGAGACCAAAAACACATAGGGATGCAGCTTCCACATTGCATGTTGCACCAGTGTGGTAGAAGTTGCATCATAGAATCCATTGGAGTGTGTGTGCTCATGTGGATCAATGTGGTTTTGGAAGAGAGCGCATGCAATGACACTAGTGGTTCCATGTTTCATGGGAAAGAACAAATGCAATGACTCAAGGGACTCCATGTGTCAAGCCATGGTCATAGAGACCAAAAACACATAGGGAAACAGCTTCCACATTGCATGTTTCACCAGTATGTCAGAAGTTGCATCACAGAATCCACTAGAGTGTGTGTGGTCATGTGGATCAATGTGGTTTTGGAAGAGAGTGCATGCAATGAAACCAGTAGATCCATGTGTCATTGGAAAAGAACAAATGCAATGACTCTGGGGAAACCATGTGTCATGCCATGGTCATAGACACCAAAAACACATAGGGAAGCAGCTTCCATATTGCATGTTGAAGTAGTGTAGCAGAAGATACATCACAGAATCCACTAGAGTGTCTGTGGTCATGTGGATCAATGTAGTTTTGGAAGAGTGCACTTGCAATGACACTAGTTGATCCATGTGGCATGGGAAAAGAACAAATGTAGTAACTCTAGGTACTGCATGTGTCATGCCATGGTCAAAGAGACCAAAAACACATAGGGAAGCAGTTTCCACATTGCATGTTGCACCAGTGTGGCAGAAGTTGTATCACAAAATCCACTAGAGCGTGTGTGGTCATGTGGATCAATGTGGTTTTCGAAGAGAGAACATGCAATGAAACTATTTGATCCATGTGTCATGGGAAAAGAACAAATGCAATGACTCTGGGACTCCATGTGTCATGCCATGGTTATAGATACAAAAATACACAAGTAGCTTCCACATTGCACGTTGCACGAGTGTTCAGAAGTTGCATAATATAATCCACTAGAGTGTGTGTGGTCATGTGGGTCAATGTGGTTTTGGAAGAGAGCACATGCAATGAAACTATTTGATCCATGTGTAATGGGAAAAGAATAAATGCAATGACTCTAGGGACTCCATGTGTCATGCCATGGTTAGAGAGACCAAAAATACACAAGGAAGTAGCTTCCACATTGCACGTTGCATGAGTGTGCAGAAGTTGCATAACAAAATCCACTATAGTGTGTGTGGTCATGTGGATCAATGTGGTTTTGGAAGAGTGTACATGAAATGACACTAGTTGATCCATATGGCATGGGAAAATAACAAATGCAATGACTCTAGGGACTCCATGTGTCATGCCATTAAGAGAGAGACCAAAAACACATAGGGAAGCAGCTTCCACATTTCATGTTGCACCTATGTGGCAGAAGTTGCCTCGCAGAATCCACTAGAGTTTGTGTGGTCATGTGGATCAATGTGGTTTTGGAAGAGAGCACATGCAATGACACTAGTGGATCCATGTGTCATGGGAAAAGAACAAATGCAATGCCTCTAGGGACTCCATTTGTTAAGCCATGGTCATAGAGACAAAAAACACATAGGGAAGCAGCTTCCACATTTCATGTTACACTAGTGTGGTAGAAGTTGAATCATAGAATCCAATTGATAGTGTGTGTGTGTTGTAATGTGGATCAATGTGGCTTTGGAACAAAGCACATGCAATGACACATGTGAATCCATGTGTAATGTGAAAAGAGCGAATGCAATGACTCTAGGGACTCCATGTGTCATGCCATGGTTAGAGAGACAAAAACACATAGGGAAGGAGCTTCGACATTACATGTTACACTATTTTGGTAGAAGTTGCATCACATAATCTAGTGGAGTGTGTTTGGTCATGTGGATCAATGTGGTTTTGGAAGAATGCACGTGAAATGACACTAGTGGATCCATATGGCATGGGAAAATAATAAACGCAATGACTCTAGGGACTCCATGGGTCATGCCATTGTCAGAGAGACCAAAAACACATAGGGATGCAGCTTCCACATTGCATGTTGCACCAGTGTGGTAGAAGTTGCATCATAGAATCCATTGGAGTGTGTGTGCTCATGTGGATCAATGTGGTTTTGGAAGAGAGCGCATGCAATGACACTAGTGGTTCCATGTTTCATGGGAAAGAACAAATGCAATGACTCAAGGGACTCCATGTGTCAAGCCATGGTCAGAGAGACTATAAACACATAGGGAAGCAGCTTCCACATTGCATGTTGCACTAGTGTGGCAGAAGTTTGATCACAGAATCCACTAGAGTGTGTTTGGTCATGTGGATCAATGTGGTTTTGGAAGAGACATATCCAATGATACCAGTGGATCCATGCGGCATGGGGAAAGAACAAATGCACTGACTCTAGGGACTTTATATGTGAAGCCATGATCATAGAGACCAAAAACATATAGGAAAGCAACTACCATAGTGCATGTTCCACCAGTGTGGCAGAAGTTACATCAGATAATCCACTTGGTGTGCATGGTCATCTGGATCAATGTGGTGTTGGAAGAGAACACGTGCAATGAGACCAATAGATCCATGTGTCGTAGGAAAAGAACAAATGCAATGACTCTAGGGACTCCATGTGTCATGGCATGCTCATAGAGACCAAAGACACATAGCGAAGTAGCTTCCACATTTCATGTTGCACCAGTTTGGTAGTAGTCGCATCACATAATCCACTAGAGTCTTTCCGAAGGAAATATGCCCTGAGAGGCAATAATAAAGTTGTTATTATATATTCCTTGTATATGATAGATGTTTATTTTGCATGCTATAATTGTATTGAGAGGAAACATCAATACATGTGTGTTTAATAAACAAAAAGGGTTTCTAGTTATGCCTCTCTTATAAACTAGCTTGTTGATTAACAAGATGATCAAGGTTTCCTGATCATGGACATTGGATGTTGTTAATAACAAGGTCATAGCATTTGTGAAATGATGTGATGAACATTCATCCGAAGTATAGCATTACGATCAAGTCATTATGTTTATATTGCTATAACATCATACAAAGTAGACTTAGTCCTTAGACCATGAGATCATGTTAATTGCTAACACCGGAAGAGTATCTTGATAACATCAAATGTCACACCGTAACAGGGTGACCATAAAGGTGGGTTCAGTGCTATGAAGGTGTTATGTTGAGGCTCATGGATCAAGAGTGGAATTTGTCAATCCCGATGACGGATAGATATACTCTGGGCCCTCTCGGTGATATCACATTAAGATAGCTTGCAAGAAAGTGATGTGATCACAAGAATGTTATATCACGGGAATGAGAAAAGAGTGCATGTCGTTAACGAGATCAAACTAGGTATTTGGATACCGATGATCGAATCTCGGACATGTATTATATCATGAGACAAAGGGATTAAATTGCTGATGTTAAAGGTTCTCACGATCACAGAAGTCATCGTTGAATATGCAGGAGTCAGTATGGATCTCCAAGTCCCACTTCTGATTATTGATCTGAGAGGAGTCTCAATCATGTCTGCATTATTCGCGAACCGTAGGGTGACACACTTAAGGGTTGCCGGACACCATTTAGGAGCACATATGTTCCAGACAAAAGGTTTGCAAAGCGCAGGAAATGTTTCGATAGAAATAGGAATTGTTTCGATAGAAACCGGAATTGTTTCGGGTGAAATTGCAGAAAGTGGTTCTGCATGTGATATTGAAATGTTGCAAGGGGTTTTATGTGAATGTTTGTTAATTAAAGTAATTAACAAAATTCTGAATAAAATAAATAAAAGAGTTTTATTAATTGAGAGTTGCATTTAATTTGGTGGAAATTAAATACATGTGAGTGGGATTTTGGGTGGAGGCCATGTTGATGTGAGTGGATGTTCACCACATGAATGAAGGAGGGGAGGAGTCCCCCCCCCCTCATGCGCCGGCTATGGGAGGGGAGGGGTCTCCCTCCCTCCTATATAAAGCCCCCCTCTCCCCTCTCACAAACCACACCTCCTCGTGAAGGATCTCTCTCCCCCTCTAGATATTCCCCCATGGTCTCGGATTAGCGAGATACATGTTCCCGGTGGCCTTCCGTCTGGAAGGAGTTGCTTCTTCTGCTGATTCGCTGGAGCGAGGAGGCGGAGGTTGTCCGGTGACTTGAACGTGTGTGCGAGGACGGATGCGCTGCTGATTTGCGGCGCTCGGACTTCCACACGATCTTGAGATCGGAGCGTACGACTACATCAACCACGAGTTCCTACTCGTTAACAAAACTCGTTGTCTTTGAGGGTAAGTTCTCCATGGATGTATGTCCACCCGTTGCTCTGTATCTAGTAGATAGATCTTGGCGTATAGTTCTCATCGTAGGAAAAATTTTGTTTTCTATGATGCGGACCCAACAGTGGTATCAGAGCCTGATCCATGCGTAGGTGCTTTGCACGGGTAGTACACATATGTTTATATGTGGGCGATGATGATCATGTTATTGCATCTTCTATGTACTTTGGATATTGGTGGCATAGTGGGATGAAGCGGCCCGGACCAACCTTACATGTCATCGTACATGAGACCGGTTCCACGACTGACATGCAATTAGTTTTGCATAAGTGGCTGGCGGGTGTCTGTCTCTCCTACTATAGTCAATATCTGATTTACAACGAGTTGCTAATAACTTGGTTATCCTCGTTGTGGTTCATGTTCATAGGTAAGACCGGTTCTATCTCTGAAAGCCCTAAGCCACGTAAAACTTGCAATTGATAAATTAGAGGCGTCTAGTTTAGATCGTTGCTGGGCTAGTGTCTTGATATGGTATTGTTGTAAGTAGATGTATGATAGATACTCTTACAACTCACTTAATGTGTAAGTTCCATAGACCTTGGCCTTACACATAAAGGAATGATAGAGATCATACCACGATGCAAATGATAGAGATCAAATGCATTGACCATATCACCTCACTTCACACATTAGATATTAGCATCTTATATTGCTAGTTTGGCATTTTTGGTAGCATTATAAGATGATCCCTCATTTAGATATCAAGATAAAATGTGTTCTTCCTTAAGTATGCACCATTTTGTGGATTGTGTTTTGAGGCATCACGTGATGATCGGATGTTCTTGACTCTACCCTTTCATACAACGGGTGTACGACAGTTTTACACACGCGAATACTAAGGTTCTTACTTGGCGAGCCTAGCATGTACAGACATGGCCTCGGAACACGGACCGAAAGGTTATGCTGAGTCATATAGTTGATATGATGCCCATATAGATGCTCGCCTTTGAAGCTACACCGACTCACGTGATGATCGGACTTGGTGTAGTGGATTTGGTTCATGTAATCACCAAAAGGACACGAGGGATGTCGTTTTTGAGTGGGAGTTCATTAGTAATTTGGATTAGTTGAACTCAATCTATCATAAACTTAGTCTAAATATATTTTACAAATTCTGTTGTAGATGGCACCACTTGCTTTTAATTTCAATGTGTTATTGGAGAAAGAGAAGCTTGCTGTGAATGGTAGCAACTTCACCAACTGGGCTATGAATTTGAGGATTCTCCTCACTGCTGCACAAAAGCAATATGTGCTAGAGGCGCCGCTAGGCCCCCCACCAGCTCCTGATGCCCCTGACAAGGAAAAGAACGTCTATATAACTCGTCAGGAGGACCACAACTTAGTTCATTGCGGCATACTGTATGGGCTAGAACCAGAACTTCGAAAACGTTTCGAAAATGGCAATACCTTTGATACCATGGGAGAATTGAAAATGATTTTCGATACCCATGCTGCCGTAGAGAGTTATAATGCTTCTGAAAAGTTCTTTAGCTGCATGATGGAAGAGAACAGCTCCGTTAGTGAGCACGTACTCAAAATGTCTGGGTACGCCGATAAGCTTGTGTCCTTGGGAATAACGATTCCCAATGACTTAGGCATACATCTTCTTCTCCAATCTCTGCCACCTAGCTACAAGAGCTTCGTGATGAACTATAATATGCAGGGCATGAAGAAGTCTCTTCCCGAGCTTCTGTCAATGCTTAAGACTACAGAAGTGGAGATTAGGAAAGAACATCAAGTGTTGATGATCAATAAGACCACCGGTTTCAAGAAGGACAAGAAAGGCAAGCAGAAGGGAAAGAAGGGCGGCAAATCTGTTGCCGCGCCTAAAAAGAAAATCCGAGCTGGCCCTAAGTATGACACCGATTGCTACTATTGCAAGGGGACTGGCCATTGGAAGCGCAACTGCCCCAAGTATTTGGCGGACAAGAAGGCCGGCAAGGCAAAGAAAGGTATATGTGATATACATGTTATTGATGTGTACTTCACTAGTACTCGCAGTAGCACCTGGGTATTTGATACGGGATCGGTTGCTAATATATGTAACTCGGTTCAGGGGCTGCGGAACAAGCGACAACTAGCAAGGGATGAGGTCACAATGCGGGTCGGCAATGGATCAAGAGTTGATGTGATCGCCGTCAGAACACTTCCTCTCCATATGCCGTCGGGATTAGTTATAAACCTGAATAATTGTTATTTGGTGCTTGCACTAAGCATGAACATTGTATCCGGATCATGTTTGATGCAAAGTGGTTATTCGTTTAAGTCTGAAAACAATGGTTGTTCGATTTATATGAATAATATCTTTTATGGTCATGCACCTGTGTTGAATGGTTTATTTCTATTGGATCTCGATAGTAGTATTACGCATATTCATAATGTTGATGCTAAAAGGATTAAACTTGATAATGATATATCTGCATATATGTGGCACTGCCGTCTAGGTCATATTGGCGTTAAACGCATGAAGAAACTCCATTCTGATGGACTTTTGGAATCACTTGATTTTGAATCATTTGATACATGTGAGCCATGCCTTATGGGCAAGATGACTAGAACACCATTTTCCGGTTCAATGGAACGGGCGACAGATTTATTGGAAATCATACATACTGATGTGTGTGGACCAATGAGTGTGTCGGCGCGAGGTGGATATCGTTATTTTGTTACTTTCACGGATGATTTGAGTAGATACGGGTATATCTATTTGATGAAACATAAGTCTGAAACCTTTGAAAAGTTTAAAGAATTTCAGAATGAAGTGGAAAATCATCGTAACAGAAAGATCAAATTTCTGCGGTCCGACCGTGGAGGAGAGTATCTTAGTTACGAGTTTAGCACACATATGAAAGACTATGGAATAGTTTCACAACTCATGCCTGCCGGAACACCACGGCGTAATGGTGTGTCAGAACGTCATAATCGTACTTTATTGGATATGGTTCGATCTATGATGTCTCTAACTGACTTGCCACTGTCATTTTGGGGTTATGCACTGGAAACCGCTGCATTCACTTTAAATAGGGCACCATCTAAATCCGTTGAAAAGACACTGTATGAATTATGGTTTGGAAACAAACCTAAGCTGTCATTTCTTAAAGTTTGGGGATGTGATGTTTATGTGAAGAAACTTCAACCGGATAAACTCGAACCCAAAGCGGAAAAATGCGTCTTCATAGGATACCCTAAGGAAACGATTGGGTATACCTTCTATCACAGATCCGAGGGCAAGGTCTTTGTTGCCAAGAATGGATCCTTTCTGGAGAAGGAGTTTCTCGCGAAAGGTGTGAGTAGTCGGAAGGTAGAACTCGAAGAGGTTATTGAACCTTCTCTTCATGAAATGGCGAGTAGCGCAGCACCGGAAGTTGTTTCGGAGTTGACTTCACCTAATGAAGAGAGAGCTAATGATATTGATCATGAAACTCCGAAAGAGGACACTACCGAACCTCGCAGGTCAAGCAGGACACGTGCAGCTCCTGAACTGTACGGCAATCCTGTTATGAATTTCATGATTGATGAAATAGATGACCCCGCGACGTATGAAGAAGCGATGATGAGCCCTGATTCCAACAAATGGCTAGAAGCCATGAAATCCGAGATGGAATCCATGTACGAAAACCAGGTTTGGACCTTGGTGGACTTACCTCACGATCGAAAGGCCGTTGAGAATAAATGGATTTTCAAAAGAAAAACTGATGCTGATGGTAATGTAACCATCTATAAGGCTCGACTTGTCACAAAGGGGTTTCGACAAATTCAAGGAGTTGACTACGATGAGACATTCTCTCCCGTAGCAATGCTTAAGCCGGTTAGGATTATGTTAGCAATTGCTGCATATTTCGATTATGAAATATGGCAGATGGATGTCAAAACTGCGTTCCTCAATGGTAATATTGAAGAAGAGTTGTATATGATACAACCTAAGGGTTTTGTCGATCCTAAGGATGCTGATAAGGTGTGCAAACTTCACCGATCCATATATGGACTGAAGCAAGCATCCCGAAGTTGGAATCTCCGCTTTGATGAGGTGATCAAAGAGTTTGGATTTGTCCAAACTTATGGAGAGGCTTGTATTTACAAGAAAGTGAGTGGGAGCAATGTGGCATTTCTGATATTATATGTGGATGACATATTATTGATTGGAAATGATATAGATCTTTTAAACAGTGTTAAAAGTTATCTAAACAGCAAATTTTCGATGAAAGACCTTGGTGAAGCATCATATATATTAGGCATTAAAATCTATAGAGATAGATCAACGCGCCTAATTGGGCTATCGCAGAGTACATACCTTGATAAGATATTAAAGAAGTTTAATATGGACGAAAGTAAGAAGGGGTTCTTACCTACTTTGCAAGGCAAGACATTGAGTAAGACTCAACGTCCGGCTACGGAGGAAGAAAGTGAGATGATGGATAAGATCCCCTATGCCTCGGCGATAGGCTCTATTATGTATGCCATGCTATGTACAAGACCAGATGTGGCACATGCTATTAGTTTGACTAGTAGGTACCAATCTGATCCAGGTTCGGAACACTGGATAGCGGTAAAGAACATCCTCAAGTACTTGAGAAGAACTAAGGATATGTTTCTTATATACGGAGGTGAAGAACAGCTAGTCGCTAAGTGTTATGTTGATGCTAGCTTTGACATCGATCCGGATGACTCTAAGTCTCAATCCGGATAGGTATTTCTCTTGAATGGAGCAGCAGTTAGTTGGAGGAGTTCCAAACAACCTATGTTGGCTGGATCAACGACGGAGGCGGAATATGTTGCTGCTTCAGAAGCAGCGCAGGAGGCGGTTTGGATAAAAGAGTTCATTACGGAACTAGGTGTGGTTCCCAGTGTGTTGGACCCAATGGTGATCTGTTGTGACAATAATGGAGCCATAGCCAACACAAAGGAACCGAGGTCTCACAAGAATTCCAAGCATATTAAGCGCCGGTTTCACTCCATCCACGAGCATGTCAAGGATGGAGATATAAAGATTTGTAAAGTACACACGGACCTAAATGTAGCAGATCCATTGACTAAAGTTCTCCCTAGGGCAAAACATGATCAACACTAGAACACCATGGGTGTTAGATTTATCACTATGTGAACTAGATTATTGTCTCTAGTGCAAGTGGGAGACTGAAGGAAATATGCCCTGAGAGGCAATAATAAAGTTGTTATTATATATTCCTTGTATATGATAGATGTTTATTTTGCATGCTATAATTGTATTGAGAGGAAACATCAATACATGTGTGCTTAATAAACAAAAAGGGTTCCTAGTTATGCCTCTCTTATAAACTAGCTTATTGATTAACAAGATGATCAAGGTTTCCTGATCATGGACATTGGATGTTGTTAATAACAAGGTCACAGCATTTGTGAAATGATGTGATGAACATTCATCCGAAGTATAGCATTACGATCAATTCATTATGTTTATATTGCTATAACATCATACAAAGTAGTCTTAGTCCTTAGACCATGAGATCATGTTAATTGCTAACACCGGAAGAGTATCTTGATAACATCAAACGTCACACCGTAACAAGGTGACCATAAAGGTGGGTTCAGTGCTATGAAGGTGTTATGTTGAGGCTCATGGATCAAGAGTGGAATTTGTCAATCCCGATGACGGATAGATATACTCTGGGCCCTCTTGGTGATATCACATTAAGATAGCTTGCAAGCAAGTGATGTGATCACTAGAATGTTATATCACGGGAACGAGAAAAGAGTGCATGTCGGTAACGAGATCAAACTAGGTATTTGGATACCGATGATCGAATCTCGGACATGTATTATATCATGAGACAAAGGGATTAAATTGCTGACGTTAAAGGTTCTCACGATCACAGAAGTCATCGTTGAATATGCAGGAGTCAGTATGGATCTCCAAGTCCCACTTCTGATTATTGATCTGAGAGGAGTCTCAATCATGTCTGCATTATTCGCGAACTGTAGGGTGACACACTTAAGGGTTGCCGGACACCATTTAGGAGCACATATGTTCCAGACAAAAGGTTTGCAAAGCGCAGGAAATGTTTCGAAAGAAACAGGAATTGTTTCGATAGAAACCGGAATTGTTTCGGGTGAAATTGCAGAAAGTGGTTCTGCATGTGATATTGAAATGTTGCAAGGGGTTTTATGTGAATGTTTGTTAATTAAAGTAATTAACAAAATTCTGACTAAAATAAATAAAAGAGTTTTATTAATTGAGAGTTGCATTTAATTTGGTGGAAATTAAATACATGTGAGTGGGATTTTGGGTGGAGGCCATGTTTATGTGAGTGGATGTTCACCACATGAATGAAGGAGGGGAGGAGTCCCCCCCCTCATGCGCCGGCTATGGGAGGGGAGGGGTCTCCCTCCTCCTATATAAAGCCCCCCTCTCCCCTCTCACAAACCACACCTCCTCGTGAAGGATCTCTCTCCCCCTCTAGATATTCCCCCATGGTCTTGGATTAGCGAGATACATGTTCCCGGTGGCCTTGCGTCTGGAAGGAGTTGCTGCTTCCGCTGATTCGCTGGATCGAGGAGGTGGAGGTTATCCGGTGACTTGAACGTGTGTGCGAGGACGGATGCGCTGCTGATTTGCGGCGCTCGGACTTCCACACGATCTTGAGATCGGCAAGCGTACGACTACATCAACCACGAGTTCCTACTCTATAACAAAACTCGTTGTCTTCGAGGGTAAGTTCTCCATGGATGTATGTCCACCCGTTGCTCTGTATCTAGTAGATAGATCTTGGCGTATAGTTCTCATCGTAGGAATTTTTTTGTTTTCTATGCTGCGGACCCAACACTTTCTGGTCATGTGGATCAATTTGGTTGTGGAAGAGAGCACATGAAATGACACCAGTAGATCCATGTGGCCTGGGAAAAGAACAAATGGAATGATTCTAGGGACTCCATGTGTCAACCCATGGTCATAGAGACCAAAAACACATAGGGAAACAGCTTCCACATTGCATGTTTCACCAGTGTGTCAGAATTTGCATTACAGAATCCACTAGAGTGTGTGTGGTCATGTGGATCAATGTGTTTTTGGAAGAGAGTGCATGCAATGAAACCAGTTGATCCATGTGTCGTGGGAAAAGAACAAATGCAATGACTCTAGGGACTCCATGTGTCACGCCATGGTCATAGACACCAAAAACACATAGGGAAGCAGCTTCCATATTGCATGTTGCAGTAGTGTAGCAGAAGATGGATCACAAAATCCACTAGAGTGTGTGTGGTCATGTGGATCAATGTAGTTTTGGAAGAGTGCACTTGCAATGACACTAGTTGATCCATGTGGCATGGGAAAAGAACAAATGTAGTAACTCTAGGTACTCCATGTGTCATGCCATGGTCAAAGCGACCAAAAACACATAGGGAAGCAGTTTCCACATTGCATCACAAAATCCACTGGAGCGTGTGTGGTCATGTGGATCAATGTGGTTTTGGAAGAGAGAACATGCAATGAAACTATTTGATCCATGTGTCATGGGAAAAGAACAAATGCAATGACTCTGGGACTCCATGTGTCATGCCATGGTTATAGAGACAAAAATACACAAGTAAGTAGCTTCCACATTGCACGTTGCACGAGTGTGCAGAAGTTGCATAATATAATCCACTAGAGTGTGTGTGGTCATGTGGGTCAATGTGGTTTTGGAAGAGAGGACATGCAATGAACCTATTTGATCCATGTGTCATGGGAAAAGAATAAATGCAATGATTCTAGGGACTCCATGTGTCATGCCATGGTTAGAGAGACCAAAAATACACAAGGAAGTAGCTTCCCCATTGCACGTTGCATGAGTGTGTAGAAGTTGCATAACATAATCCACTAGAGTGTGTGTGGTCATGTGGATCAATGTAGTTTTGGAAGAGTGCACATGAAATGACACTAGTTGATCCATATGGCATGGGAAAATAACAAATCCAATGACTCTAGGGACTCCATGTGTCATGCCATTAAGAGAGAGACCAAAAACACATAGGTTAGCAGCTTCCACATTTCATGTTGCACCAGTGTGGCAGAAGTTGCATCATAGCATCCACTTGAGTGTGTGTGGTCATCTGCATCAATGTGGTTTTCGAAGAGAGCGCATGCAATGAAACTAGGTGATACATGTGTCATGGGGAAATACAAATTCAATAACTATGGGGACTCCATGTGTCATGCCATGGACATATAGACCAAAAACACATAGGGAAGTAGCTTCTACATTGCATGTTGCACTAGTGTGGCCGAAATTGCACCACAGAATCCAGTAGAGTGTGTCTAGTCATGTGGATTAGTGTGGTTTTCGAATATTTCACCTTCAATAACACCAGTTGATCCATGTGGCATGGGAAAAGAACAAATGCAATGACTCTAGGGACTCCATGTGTCATGCGAAGGTCAGAGAGAGCAAAACCAAATAGGGAAGCTACTTCCACATTGCATATTACACCAGTGTGGCAGAAGTTGCATCACAGAATCCACTGGAGTGTGTGTGGTCATGTGAATCAATGTGGTTCTCGAAGAGAGCACATGCAATGAAACTATTTGATACATGTGTCCTGGGAAACGAACAAATGCAATGACTCTGGGGACTCCATGTGTCATGCCATGGTCATAGAGACCCAAAACACATAGGGAAGCAGCTTCCACATTGCATGTTGCACCACTACGCAGAAGTTTCATCACATAATCCACAAGAGTGTGTGTGGTCATGTGGATCAATGTGGTTTTGGAAGAGTGCACATGAAATGACACTAGTTTACCCACATGTCATGGGAAAATAACAAATGCAATGACTCTAGGGACTCCATGTGTCATGCCATTGTTATAGAGACCATGTGATCATGTGGATCAATGTGGTTTTGGAGGCGAGCGCATGCAATGAAACCAGTTGATCCGTGTATCATGGGGAAAGAACAAATGCAATGACTCTAGGGACTCCATGTGTCATGCCATGATCATAGAGACCAAAACCACATAGGGAAGCAGCTTCCACATTGCATGTTGCACCTGTGTGGCAGAAGTTGCATCACATAATCCACTGGAGTTTGTGTGGTCATGTGGATCAATGTGGTTTTGGAAGAGAGCACATGCAATGACACCCCAGTGGATCCATGTGTCATGGGAAAAGAACAAATGCAATGACTCTAGGGACTCCATGTGTTAAGACATGGTCATAGAGACCAAAAATACATAGGGAAGCAGCTTCCACATTGCATGTTACACTAGTGTGGCAGAAGTTGCATCATAGAATCCACTAGAGAGTTGATGGCTCAAAATATATCGAGCTTGTTGGCAACCCCAAGAGGAAGGTATGACAAGCACAACAACAAGTTTTCCCTCAGTTATGAAACCAAGGTTATCGAACTAGTAGGAGCAAGGAAACAACCGCAAGGGTGTTGTGTCCAACTTGGAATCCTGCATAACACAGCCACAAAACTTTGCCCCAACTTACAGTGAGGTTGTCAATCTCACCGGTTTTGATGAAAACAAAGGATTAAACTTATTGTGTGGAAGATAGTAATTGTTTGCAGAAAGTAAACAGTAAATAGTAAATAGTAGATGGTAGATTCATGGTAAAAGAATGGACCAGGGTCCCTAGTTCACTACAGGTGATTCTCCTTAAGATAGATGACATGTTGGGTGAACAAATTATGGCGGGGCAATTAACAGACACCGAGAAAGCATACATGCATATACTAATCATCTTGACTCCTGTGAGATTTGATTGGGCATTACAACATTATACATAGACCGTAATCCAACTGCATCTATGACTAATAATCCACCTTCAGGTTATCATCCGAACCCACTCCAGTATTAAGTTGCAAGAAACAGATAATTGCATTAAGAAAAGTGTGTAAAGTAAACAATACGATTGTCCCATGGACAAAGGATTGCTATTTTCTCCCTATTAGCATCAGCACATCTAGTACCTTAGAGATTCCTATCACTTCCCCAGAGTACTAGAGGCATGAACCCACTATCTAGCATAAATACTCCCTCTTGGAGTTGCTAGCATCTACTTGGCCAAGATAGCTACTAACAACGGAAAGCATGCAAGATCACAAATAACATAGACATGATAGAATCAATGATCAATATGAAATAGCATCTCAATATCCATCAGATCCTCGCAAACACAACATGTAGGATTACAAATAGATGATCTTGATCATGAATGGAGCTCACAAGATCTAAACATGATAACACAAAGCAGGAGAACCAACCATTTAGCTACTACATGGACCCGTAGTCCAGGGATGAACTACTCATGCATCACACTAGAGGCAGGCAAGGTGATGAAGAAGGCCTCCAGGGTGATCTCTCCCCTCCGGCAGGGTGCCAGGAAGAGCTTCAAATCCCTCCCGATCTAGGTATGGAGATGGCAGTGGCTACAGACTCTTTTGTGGAATTTTGATAGGGTTTTCATCCCGGGAGGCTTTTATAGGCGGAAGGGCTAGGTCGGTGGAGCACCAGGGGACCCACACCCCCTGGTGGCGCGCCCCCCAGGCCGCGCCGCCACCAGGTGTGGCCGCCCTAGTGCGCCACGTCGTCTCCCCTCCAGAATCTGAGTTGCTTCAGGTAAAATATTGACTTTGGCGTTTGTTCAGTCCAATTCCGAGAATATTTCCTAACTAGCTTTTCCGAAACAAAAAACAGCAGAAAACAGGCAACTGGCACTGTGGCATCGTGTTAATAGGTTAGTTCTAGAAAATGTGTAAAAATACTCCAAAGTGTGGACAAAACATAAGAAAGTAGATATAAAACAAGCATGGAACATAAAAAATTATAGATACGTTTATGACGTATCAACATATCCAAGATTAACTCTTGCTCATCCTCGAGAAGGTAAGTGATAAAGAAAATAATAATTTTTGAGGTGACATGCACCATCACAATCTTGATAGCTGGGATCATAGTACTTTAACATAGTATGAAAGATATAGTTCTAACAATAAGACATAGCAACTATGTTATAACATGAAGAGGTACAAACAAAAGATTCATGAATAACAATGCTTTGAAAGACGTTTGTTTGTTTCACATATAGAAAAGATAATGAGGATGGTATTCAACTTGTCCCTCATAGTGTAGCAAAACATAAATGCATAGGACACCTTCAAATTTCATGAGGGTGACTAGATACAAATAGTTTAAGAACAAGCAATATCAAAGTTATGAATCAATCAACAAGTTTTGGCACAATGCACATTAAACTAAGAATGACCACTATGCTCTCTCAATAGGTTCATAAATATAGTAGATGGAGACTCAACATAAAGGTAAAAGAAAGGCCATTCATAGAAGGAAGCAGGGATTCAAGTCTCATAAAGAGCTTCCAAAAATTATGATACTTATTAGCTTTTAGCTCTCATTGCCCCTATCATAAGCATCTTTAAGTGATTAAGGTTAAAACTAACAAATATGCGGATATGCTTGACAAGTTATAAGCTGAAAATCTCATGCCCCATGCTTACGAGTACAGTTCCTCATGCTACTCAACTTTAGTCACAAGTAAGTTCCTGTCATTGTAAGTACACGTGTATCATAGAGAACCACCAACGGGGTACCCCTTGCCCGATGATACAGAAGCTTTCCCATATCAAAATGACAAGGCAAACAGACAATGAGCATCTCAGCGATCTTTTTGTATGCTATTTCGATAGGGTTTTACCTTTTTATTTTTTTATTTTTTGGATGCTTCACAGATTGCTCACTATGGTTATGCTGCAGGTTTCCACCATGATTATGCATGGCTTAGACCAGCCGCCCAGGTGTTTCTCTAACACATATACGAACTCCATGAGCCTTACAAACTCCCCTTTCATTTCACACCGCCAGGATCCATAAGCAAAAGAACATGATATCAACTAAATAAAGTGCAATGTTGAAAGCGTTCCCCATGATACATGGTTCTACTAATTCACAACTTACAAAGTGCAAGCATATACGCAGCATATATGGGCACAATGGTTCAAGTTTATTAAGTGCAAGAAAATAAAGTGTGCCATCAAGTTCGTGAGAGCTTTAATCACTAATTTTCACATAACAAGTTTAATTTGGAAGGTAGATAAAAACATGAATATACTTGGAATAGCGATAATGCTAATAGTTAGGTATGGTGGATTCTTTGGAATAACTTGGTTTTATTTGGAGTTGGATGCACGAGTGGAACTCATACTTGGTACATGTGGAGGCTAGCAAAAGACTGGGAGCATCCAACTAAGAGAGCAATAATGGCCATAATCATGCAAATCGACAAAACATTATTAATTAAAGCATAAAGTGATAATTAAAAGTCAAAAACTAAATGATCATAGAGGCTATGGTGACTTTGTATAGTCTTAACATGATGTGAGCATGCGCCAAGTCAACCCAAATAAAGCATCAAAGGAGAATACCACAATATTATGCTTTTATATGCTAAAACAACGCATGATTCTTTCAAGGCACATTAAGCAATCTCAATTGTTTGTAACAAGTCATTCTACAGCAATAATCACTAAGCATAAAGTCAAAGCAATATCAAGCATGACATGATAAAGTCTAAGTCACAGTCAAAAACAAGCTCCTTTTATACCACTTATAAGCATGAACTTTCCTACTCTTTTCCAATCCAAATCAACTTATTTGAAACTATGTATGAATGTAGGGGTCCAACCAATTTATTTAAGCAAATGAAAACTAAAAAGAAAAATGAAGACGCTCCAAGAACAACACAATTGTGCATGAACAATAAAAATGAAGTGTTTGGAAGAAACCTGAGATTTTTATTGATGAAGAAGTGGATGCCTTGGGCATCCCCAAGCTGTGACGCTTGTACTTCTTGAATATTTCTTGGGGTGACATGGGTGGCATCCCCAAGCTTGAGATTTTGTTCATACTTCATCTTATCACATTGTTCTTCCCTACACTTTAAAATTTCCTTCATACAAAACTTCACACAATGTTCATTAGCAACATTAGTGTACTTAAGATAATAAGTTTCAGGTTCAGTTTAAACACAAGTAAAACTTACATTAAAACACAAGCTATTGTAGCAATTCCTTTTAAAAGTTCAAGAAATTGGCAAGAACTCAAAGAGATTAAGAGGCAAATGCAAATAATGGCAGAAATCTGTCAAAATAGACTAGCAGGTAAAAACCAATTTTTTAGACAACCTTATGTTGCTCAAATAGAAAAGTGCTAAACTAACGAATGTTGGATAACAACCTGGGGAAGATGCACAAACAATTACAACTCAATCCGACGTACCGAGATTTTTTAACGAATGTTTACAACAAAGCATAAAAACCTGTTTCGGGACATCAACTTTCCCAAGTCTTACTTCTCTCTCATTAAAGGTTATCTTGGCACAAAAACCACACAAAAAGGATAAGGAGAGGTTATTACAGAGGCAATAACTTCCAAGACTCAACAAAAGAAAAATTTATGGACTAAAAATTTGGGTTATCTCCCAATAAGTTCTTTCTTTATAGCCATTAAGATAGGCATGATAATTTCGATGATGCTCATATAAGAAATATGAATTGAAGTAAATGACAACATCAAGAAGCAAATTCGAAAAACATTTAAGTCTAAGCCACTTCCTATGCATAGGAATCTTGTACTCAAATAGATTCACAAAGAACAAAGTGACAGCATAGGAAGATAAAACGAGAGTAACTTCAAAACTTTCAGCAAATAGATAGGTATTTCAGTACCATGAAAACTTTTAAAACCATATTTTCCTCTCTCATAATAATTTTCAGTAGCCTCATGAATAAACTCAACAATACAACTATCACATAAAGCATGCTTTTCATGATCTACAAACACATAATTTTTATCAAGCTCAGTGGGATTAAAACCTCCAAACCCACTTTTAACAATTTTATAACAAGATGACTGATCAATCTCATTTTCAATAGTAGTACAATTAATATTATCAACCAATATAGGACCATCATCTAGAGCTTTATTATAAAACATTTCAAAAGAATCCATAGGAACATAACATTCATCCTCCTTTGGTAAGCATGGAGGATAATCAAATAATGTAATGGGTAAAGAGTTACTCCTCTGGATCATCACTCTCCTCCTCTTTTTCATCCAACGAGCTTCTAGTTTTAGCAATTTCTTCTTCCATAGGGTCCTACAAGGCATTAGTCTCTTCCGTTGGTGGAGAGCATCTATTAAGATATTCAAGAATTTATCCATTCTCTACCTTGTAATTATCAAAGCAAAATTTAAGTATATCATCAACCTCATATTTATAAGGTGCATCATCAGTATTTTCAAGCAAATAAGCAAGTTCGAATGCACCCTTCCAAGCAATAAATTCTTCAATTTGTTCCACATCATAAAAGTCATAATTTCCCTTAACATAAGAAGATATGGTAACATCATCATTATACTCACATTGAAAAGGGAGGTGTTTATACCTCCTACAGCAACAAGATTTATCAAAGTAATAAGTAACATTATAGGTAGAGCACATGTTTCTAGCAATGCTACACAATTTATCAATTTGTTCCCATAAGAGTTTACCTTTTTGTGACAAACAGTGTTCCTCATAATATTTTTGTTGTTCCATGAACCCATCTTGCCAATAAGATCTAGTTTCAAAGAAACCCACCATTGATAGAAAGCATGATAAAGCAAGACAATAACAGATCAACAGAAATAACAACTATAGCAGGAACTAATTTTGTGTGTGTTTTTGATAGAAAGAAACAAGAAAACAAAGCAAAAATAAACTAAGCAAAACAAAAAACAAAGTAAAGAGATTGGTTATGAAGGACTCCCCTTGTGAAGTTGTCCTTGACTCCCCGACAATGGCACCAGAAAAAAGGCTTGATGGCTCAAAATATATCGAGCTTGTTGGGAACCCCAAGAGGAAGGTATGATTCGCACAGTAGCAAGTTTTCCCTCAGTTATGAAACTAAGGTTATCAAAACAGTAGTAGCAAGGAAACAACCCCAAGGTGTTGTCTCCAACTTGGAATCCTACACAACACAACCACAGAACTTTGCCCCAACTTATAGTGAGGTTGTCAATCTCACCGGTTTTGCTGAAAACAAAGGATTAAACTTATTGTGTGGAAGATAGTAATTGTTTGTAGAAAGTAAACAATAAACAGTAAATAGTAGATGGAAGATTGATGGTACAAGAATGGACCGGGGTTCATAGTTCACTAGAGGTGATTCTCCTTAAGATAGATGACATGTTGGGTGAAAAAATTACAGCAGGGAAATTAACAGACACCGAGAAAGCATACATGCATATACTAATCATCTTGACCCTATGAGATTTGATTGGGCATTAAAACATTATACATAGACCGTAATCCAACTTCATCTATGACTAATAATCCACCTTCAGGTTATCATTCGAACCCCCTCCAGTATTCAGTTGCAAGCAACAGATAATTGCATTGAGCAAAGTGTGTAAAGTAAACAATACGATTGTCCGATAGACAAATGATTGCTGTTTTCTCCCTAGTAGCAGCAACACATCTAGTACCTTAGAGACTTCTGTCACTTCCCCAGATTACTAGAGGCATGAACCCACTATCGAGCATAAATACTCACTCTTGGAATTGCTAGCATCTACTTGGCAACAATGGAAAGCATGCAAGATCACAAATAACAAAGACATGATAGAATCAATAATCAATCTGAAATAGCATCTGAATATCCATCGGATCCCCGCATACACAACATGTAGGATTACAAATAGATGATCTTGATCATGAAAGGAGCTCACAAGATCTAAACATGATAACACGAGGAGAACCAACCATCTAGCTACTACATGGACCCGTAGTCCAGGGACGAACTACTCACGCATCACACCGGAGGCAGGAACGGTGATGAAGAAGGCATCCAGGGTGATCTCTCCCCTCCGGCAGGGTGCTGATAAGAGCTTCAGATCCCTCCCGATCTAGGTATGGAGATGGCGGTGGCTACAGACTGTTTCGTGGAATTTTGATAGGGTTTCTTAGGGTTTTCATCCCGGGAGGCTTTTATAGGCAGAAGGGCTAGGTCGGTGGAGCACCAGGGGTCCCACACCCCCTGGTGGTGCGCCCGTAGGTCGCGCCGCCACCAGGTGTGGCCGCCCTGGTGCGCCACTTCATCTCCCCTCCGGAATCTGTGTTGCTTCAGGTAAAATATTGACTTTGGCTTTTGTCCGATCCAGTTCCGAGAATATTTCCTTACTCGTTTTTCTGAAACCAAAAATAGCAGAAAACAGCCAACTAACACTGTAGCATCTTGTTAATAGGTTAGTTCCAGAAAATGTGTAAAAATACTCCAAAGTGTGGACAAAACATAAGAAAGTAGATATCAAACAAGCATGGAACATAAAAAATTATAGATACGTTTACAACGTATCAAGAGTGTGTGTTGTAATGAGGATCAATGTGGCTTTGGAACATAGAACATGCAATGACACAAGTGAATCCATGTGTCATGTGAAAAGAACAAATGCGATGACTCTAGGGACTCCATGTGTCATGCCATGGTTAGAGAGACCAAAACCACATAGGGAAGCAGCTTCCACATTGCATGTTGCACTAGTGTGGCAGACGTTGCATCACATAATCCACTGGAGTGTGTGTGGTCATGTGGATCAATGTGGTTTTGGAAGACGGAACATGCAATGACACTAGTGGATCCATGTGTCATGGGAAAAGAACAAATGCAATGACTCTAGGGACTCCACATGTCAAGCCATGGTCACAAAGACAAAAAAAACAGATAGGGAAGCAGCTTCCACATTGCATGTTTGACCAGTGTGGCAGAAGTTGCATCACATAATCCACTAGAGTGTGTTTGGTCATGTGGATCAATGTGGTTTTGGAAGAGAGCACATGCAATGGAGTATATCATTTTGCGGCTCGAAAGTTGGGTCGCCCTGGCATCACGGCACCCAAGTTGCTTACAATCAGTTGCGTTGCCCAAAGTTGGCATGCCAAATACTCAGAGGGTCTTTTTCGGCACGAATTCAACTTTACGTTTCAATACAAAATATCAGGCTAACGGCCGTCAAGTTGGGCGCCCATGTCAGCTTTCGTCGTTGTGTTGCTACCGTCGTGGCTGCCATGTAGGCTGCCATGTAGGCTTGCAGCGTTGGCGCATGCATCCTTTACGCGTCTTCTTCTTCCTCTAGGGCGCCAATCTATGATCGCGGCCATGGCGCAGAGCTAGGACTTAGACGAACCTGCTCAGACCGGCTCTCCTCCCCATCCCGAATCGGAGCTCGCCCTCACCATGGGCGCACCCATGGCATGGCACGGGGACGGGAATTCATTCCCGGGTGAGATCTGTCACCATGCCGACCATGCTCGGTCCTATTGGCCTCCTCTAGAATTCGAGCTCGCCGTCACCGTGGTCGCACATGCGCCAGCCACGGCGCCTTCCTCTCCGAACCCCAAAGCCACATCCACCAAGTTCGGCACAACACCAACAAGGTTAAAATGCATCAAGTTTTCTTTTGTCATTGTAGAAAAACATGTATGTATCGTGTCTATAACATACTCTAACAATGTACACATATGTTGTTTACTAGATTTTCATTTGAAGTTAGTATCTCCGTGATGACGAAACATAGAGAACCTAAATGGAATGACGATGACGACCATGTTTTGTACTTTGCATTGCATCAACAAGTTCTCGTTGACAAAGCACGTTACCAGGAGAGTGGAGTTCATCAACCATTGCCAAAGAATATGTGATAAAATCAATGAGCGATTCAATGAAAATACGCGTAGAAAAGCTAGATCCATGTCATCAATCATCAATAGGTGGCACATTCTAGTGATATGTTCAAATGCGTACACCATGTATCATTTACTTGAAGTGGTTGTTATCCTGAGCAATAATTCCTAGTATGCACATTACCTTTGTATGTTCTATGCTACAATTCTGTTGTTATGGGCATGGAAAGGAAAGCTGGGTTTCACTGAATATTACGTAGTTAGGCCTAACTTAGTCTTACACAAATAAGCACAACTTAGTCTTTACAAAAATAAGCGTAACTAATGATAAAGATAAAGACAAATGGTTCATCAGATCTACTAGTATGAGCACTAGGTACTTGGAGCTGGTGGTATCGTCGGAACGAACCATAATGCTGCATTTTGCCGTCTCTCATTCTCCATCAAATCGTATGACCCCACTGATGAGCCAATTATAGGCGTCCTCCTCCTGACGTGGATTCGGCTCCAGGTCGGATCTAGAGTGTCAACATGATAGGCGCGTGAGTGTGGAGAAAACACACAGTTTGCTATAAACATGGAAGTGCTGGCACGTCAGCAACAACACCAGCATGTTCTTCTGGGACTCTAGTAGCAGCCTCAGTAGGTATTTTGTCAGCTTCACCAGCAGCAGCATTAGCAAATATTTCGTCAGCTTCACCAACAGCAGCATCACCAAGTATTTTGTCGGCTTCACCAGGAGCAGCAACAACTAGTTCTTCGTCAGCTCCACCACCACCACCACCAGCAGCAGCAGCATCAGGAGCCAGGGCTGCCTGAGCAATTACAGGTTCAACAGCTCTAGGGGCTTCGACAAAGAAAGGGTAGTTGATCCCAAGAAACACAGATTATCCTTCAGATTGTCGACTCTACTCTAGACTTGCTCTACTAGGTCTGTGGATGGGCATGCGGAGCTCGAGAAAACATCATTGCATGTGTGTTCTTTCCACGAACCACATATGGATCCACCAATGTCATTGCATGTGTGTTCTTTCCACAAACCACACATGGATCAACCATAGTCATTGCATGTGTGTTCTTTCCACAAACCACATATGGATCAACCAGTGTCATTGCATGTGTGTTCTTTCCAAAAACCACATATGGATCAACCAATGTCATTGCATGTGTGTTCTTTCCACAAACCACATATGGATCCACTAGAGTCATTGCATGTGTGTTCTTTTCACAAACCACACATGGATTAACCAATGGCATTTCATGTGTGTTCTTTTAACAACCCACATATGGATCAACCAGTGTCATTTCATGTGTGTTCCTGTCACAAACCATATATGGATACACCAGAGTCATTGCATGTGTGTTCTTTCCACAAACCACATATGGATCCACCAATGTCATTGCATGTTTTGTGAAGGGAATACGCCCGAGAGGCAATAATAAAGTGGTTATTATCTTATTCCTTGTTTATGATAAATGTTTATTTTGCATGCTATAATTGTATTAATTTGGAAACGTTAATACATGTGTGCTTAATAAACAAAATACAAAGTTCCTAGTAATGCCTCTCATATAAACTAGCTCGTTGATTAACAAGATGATCAAGATTTCCTGATCATGGACATTGGATGTTGTTAATAACGAGGTCATAGCATTGGTGGAATGATGTGATGCAGATTCATCCGAAGTATAGTATTATGATCAAAGTCATTATGTTTATATTGCTATAACATCATACAAAGTAATGTTAGTCCTTAGACCATGAGATCATGTTAATTGTAACATCGGAAGAGTGACTTGATAACATCAAACGTCACACGGTAAAAGGGTGACTATAAAGGTGGGTTCAGACACTCCGAAGGTGTTATGTTGAGGCTCATGGATCAAGAGTGGAATTTGTCAATCCTGATGACAGATAGATATACTCTGGGCCCTCTCAGTGATATCACATTAAGATAGCTTGCAAGCAAGTGATGTGATCGCTAGAATGTTATATCACGGGAACGAGAAAAGAGTGCATGTCGGTAATGAGATCAAACTAGGTATTTGGATGCCAATGATTGAATCTCGGACATGTAATATATCACGAGACAAAGGGATTTATTTACGACGTTAAAGGTTCACATGATCACAAGAGTCATCGTTGAATATGTGGGAGTCAATACGGATCTCTAGGTCTCGCTGCTGATTATTGATCGGAGAGGGGTCTCGGTCGTGTCTGCATTATTCACGAACCGTAGGGTGACACACTTAAGGGATACCGACACCATTTAGGAGCAAATATATTTCAGATAAAGATTAAGAAAGCGTTGGAATCATTTCGATGGAACCCGGAATTGTTTCGGGTGAAATTGCTGCAACTAGTTCTGCATGTGATATTGAAATGTTGCAGGGATTTTTATGTGAATGTTTGCTAATTAAAGTAATTAACAAAATTCTGAATAAAATAAATAAAAGTGTTTTATTTAATGAGAGCTTACATTAAATTTGGTGGAAATTTAATGCATGTGAGTGGACATGAGTGGAGGTGTGTGATTATGTGAGTGGAAGCTCCACCCACATGAATGAGGGAGAGGTGGCGGCACCCACCATGGCTGGCTCCATGCCCCCTTGGGCTGCCCCCCTCCCCTATATAAGGAGCACCTCCTCCTCCTCTCCTCTTGCCCCACCTCCTCGTGAAGGTTCTCTTCTCCCTCTAGTTATTCCCCATGGTCTCGGATTAGCGAGATACATGTTCCCGGTGGCTTTATCTGCAAAGGAGTTGCTTCTTCCGCTACATCACTGGAGCGAGGAGGCGGAGGTTGTTCGGTGGACCGAACGTGTGTGCGGTCACAGATGCACCGCTAGTTTGCGGTGCTGGACTTGATGGTGCTGGACCTAATGGTGCTAGAACTAAAAGACTTCATCACGATCTTGAGATCGGCAAGTGTATGACTACATCATCCATGAGTTCCATCTCATTAACAAAGCTTTGTTGTCTTCGAGGGTAAGTTCTCTATGGATGTATATCCACCCGTTGCTTGTATCTAGTAGATAGATCTTGGCATACAATTCTGATCGTAGAATTTTTTTGTTTTCTATGTTGCGAACCCAACTATGAGTTCTTTCCACAAACCACACATGGATCAACCAATATCATTGCATGTGTGTTCTTTTCACAAACCACACATGGACCCACTTGAGTCATTGCATGTGTGTTCTTTCCACAAACAACATATGGATCAACCAATGTCATTGCATGTGTGTTCTTTCCACAAACCACATATGGATCCACTAGAGTCATTGCATGTGTGTTCTTTTTTCAAACCACACATGGATAACCCCATTGCATTTGTGCTCTTTCCGCAAACCACATATGGATCCACCAGTGGCATTGCATGTGTGTTCTTTCCACAAACCACACATGGATCAACCAGAGTCATTGCATGTGTGTTCTTTTCACAAACCACACATGGACCCACTTGAGTCATTGCATGTGTATTCTTTCCACAAACCACACATGGATCAACCAATGTCATTGCATGTGTGTTATTGTCACAAATCACATATGGATCAACCAATGTCATTGCATGTGTGTTCCTTCCATGAACCACATATGAATCCACCAGAGTTCATTGCATGTCTATTCTTTCTACAAACCACATATGGATCCACTAGAGTCATTGCATGTGTGCTCTTTTCACAAACAACATATGGACCCACCTGAGTCATTGCATGTGTGTTCTTTCCACAAACCACACATCGATTAACCAATGGCATTGCATGTGTGTTACTGTCACAAACCACATATGGATCAACCAATGTCCTTGCATGTGTGTTCCTTTCATGACCCACATATGGATCCACCAGTGTTCATTGCATGTGTGTTCTTTCCACAAACCACATATCGATCCACTAGAGTCATTGCATGTGTGTTCTTTCCACAAACCACATATGGATCCGCCAATGTCATTGCATGTGTGGTCTTTCCACAAACCACACATGGATCAACCAGAGTCATTGCATGTGTGTTCTTTTCACAAACCACACATGGACCCAGTAGAGTCATTGCATGTGTGTTCTTTTCACAAACCACATATGAATCCACTAGAGTTCGTTGCATGTGTGTTCTTTCTACAAACCACATATGGATCCACTAGAGTCATTGCATGTGTGTTCCCTTCACAAACCACATATGGACCCACTTGAGTCATCGCATCTGTGTTCTTTCCACAAACCACGCATGGATTAACCAATGCCATTGCATGTGTGTTATTGTCACAAACCACATATGGATCACCCAATTTCCTTGCATGTGTGTTCCTGTCATGAACCACATATGGATCCACCAGTGTTCATTGCATGTGTGTTCTTTCCACAAACCACATATGGATCCACTAGAGTCATTGCATGTGTGTTCTTTCCACAAACCACATATGGATCCACCAATGTCATTGCATGTGTGTTCTTTCCACAAACCACACATGGATCAACCAGACTATTGCATGTGTTTTCTTTTCACAAACCACACATTGACCCACTAGAGTCATTGCATGTGTGTTCTTTTCACCAACCACACATGGATCAACCAATGCCATTGCATGTGTGTTCTTTTCACAAACCACATATGGATCCACCAGTGTTCACTGCATGTGTGTTCTTTCCACAAACCACTTATGGATCCACCAGTGTCCATTGCATGTGTGTTCTTTTCCACAAACCAGATGGATCAACCAATGGCAGTGCATGTGTGTTCTTTCCACAAAGCACACATGGAATAACCAATGGCATTGCATGTGTGTTCTTTTCACAAACCACACATGGATGAACCAATGGCATTGCATGTGTGTTCTTTTCACAAACCACACATGGATCCACCAGAGTCATTGCATGTATGTTCTTTCCATAAACCACGTATGGATCAACCAGTGTCATTGCATTTGTGTTCTTTCCACAAAGCACATATGGATCAACCAATGTCATCGCATGTGTGTTCTTTCCACAAACCACATATGGATCCACTAGAGTCATTGCATGTGTGTTCTTTTAACAAACAACATGTGGACCCACTAGAGTCATTGCATGTGTGTTCTTATACTAAAACCAGCACTAGAGTCATTGCATGTGTGTTCTTTTCACAAACAACACATGGATCCACCAGAGTCATTGCATGTGTGTTCTTTCCACAAACAACACATGGATCCACCAGAGTAATTGCATGTGTGTTCTTTTCCACAAACCACATATGGATCAACCAATGTCATTGCATGTGTGTTCTTTCCACAAACCACATATGGATCCACTAGAGTCATTGCATTTGTGTTCTTTTCACAAACCACACATGTAGAAACCAATGGCATTGCATGTGTGTTCTTTTAACAACCCACATATGGATCAACTAGTGTCATTGGATGTGTGTTCCTGTCACAAACCACATATGGATACACCAGAGTCATTGCATGTGTGTTCTTTCCACAAACCACATAAGGATCCACCAATGTCATTGCATGTGTGTTCTTTCCACAAACCACACATAGATCAACCAATATCATTGCATGTGTGTTCTTTCCACAAACCACATATGGATCCACCAATATCATTGGATGTGTGTTCTTTTCCACAAACCACATATGGATCCACGAGTGTTCATTGCATGTGTGTTCTTTCCAGAAACCACATATGTATCCACTAGAGTCATTGCATGTCTGTTCTTTTCACAAACCACAGATGGATCCACTAGTGTTCACTGCATGTGTGTTCTTTCCACAAACCACATATGGATCCGCCAATGTCATTGCATGTGTGGTCTTTCCACAAACCACACATGGATCAACCAGTGTCATTGCAGGTGTGTTCTTTTCACAAACCACACATGGACCCAGTAGAGTCATTGCATGTGTGTTCTTTTCACAAACCACATATGAATCCACCAGAGTTCGTTGCATGTGTGTTCTTTCTACAAACCACATATGGATCCACTAGAGTCATTGCATGTGTGTTCCCTTCACAAACCACATATGGACCCACTTGAGTCATCGCATCTGTGTTCTTTCCACAAACCACGCATGGATTAACCAATGCCATTGCATGTGTGTTATTGTCACAAACCACATATGGATCAACCAATTTCCTTGCATGTGTGTTCCTGTCATGAACCACATATGGATCCACCAGTGTTCATTGCATGTGTGTTCTTTCCACAAACCACATATGGATCCACTAGAGTCATTGCATGTGTGTTCTTTCCACAAACCACATATGGATCCACCAATGTCATTGCATGTGTGTTCTTTCCACAAACCACACATGGATCAACCAGAGTATTGCATGTGTTTTCTTTTCACAAACCACACATTGACCCACTAGAGTCATTGCATGTGTGTTCTTTTCACCAACCACACATGGATCAACCAATGCCATTGCATGTGTGTTCTTTTCACAAACCACATATGGATCCACCGGTGTTCACTGCATGTGTGTTCTTTCCACAAACCACTTATGGATCCACCAGTGTCCATTGCATGTGTGTTCTTTTCCACAAACCAGATGGATCAACCAATGGCAGTGCATGTGTGTTCTTTCCACAAAGCACACATGGAATAACCAATGGCATTGCATGTGTGTTCTTTTCACAAACCACACATGGATGAACCAATGGCATTGCATGTGTGTTCTTTTCACAAACCACACATGGATCCACCAGAGTCAGTGCATGTATGTTCTTTCCATAAACCACGTATGGATCAACCAGTGTCATTGCATTTGTGTTCTTTCCACAAAGCACATATGGATCAACCAATGTCATCGCATGTGTGTTCTTTCCACAAACCACATATGGATCCACTAGAGTCATTGCATGTGTGTTCTTTTAACAAACAACATGTGGACCCACTAGAGTCATTGCATGTGTGTTCTTATACTAAAACCAGCACTAGAGTCGTTGCATGTGTGTTCTTTTCACAAACAACACATGGATCCACCAGAGTCATTGCATGTGTGTTCTTTCCACAAACAACACATGGATCCACCAGAGTAATTGCATGTGTGTTCTTTTCCACCAACCACATATGGATCAACCAATGTCATTGCATGTGTGTTCTTTCCACAAACCACAAATGGATCCACTAGAGTCATTGCATGTGTGTTCTTTTCACAAACCACACGTGTAGTAACCAATGGCATTGCATGTGTGTTCTTTTAACCACCCACATATGGATCAACTAGTGTCATTGGATGTGTGTTCCTGTCACAAACCACATATGGATACACCAGAGTCATTGCATGTGTGTTCTTTCCACAAACCACATAAGGATCCACCAATGTCATTGCATGTGTGTTCTTTCCACAAACCACACATAGATCAACCAATATCATTGCATGTGTGTTCTTTCCACAAACCACCTATGGATCCACCAATATCATTGGATGTGTGTTCTTTTCCACAAACCACATATGGATCCACGAGTGTTCATTGCATGTGTGTTCTTTCCAAAAACCACATCTGTATCCACTAGAATCATTGCATGTGAGTTCTTTTCACAAACCACACATGGATCCACTAGTGTTCACTTCATGTGTGTTCTTTCCACAAACCACATATGTATCCACTAGAGTCATTGCATGTGTGTTCTTTCCACAAACCACAAATGGATCGATTAGAATCACTGCATGTGTGTTCTTTTCACAAACCACATAAGGACCCACCAGAGTCATTTCATGTGTGTTCTTTTCTAGAAACCACATATGTATCCAACAGAGTCATTGCATGTGTGTTATTTCCACAAACAACACATGGATCCACCAGAGTCATTGCATGTGAGTTATTGTCACAAACCACATATGAATCACCCAATGTGATTGCATGTATGTTCCTGTCATGAACCACATATGGATCCACAAGTGTTCATTGCATGTGTGTTCTTTCCACAAACCACATATGTATCCACTAGAGTCATTGCATGTGTCTTCTTTTTACTAACCACACATGGATCAACCAATGTCATTGCATGTTTCTTATTTCCACAAACCACATATGGATCCACCAATGTCATTGCATGTGTGTTCTTTCCACAAACCACACATAGATCAACCAGAGTCATTGCATGTGTGTTCTTTTCACAAACCACACATGGACCCACTTGAGTCATTGCATGTGTGTTCTTTCCACAAACCACACATGGATCAACCAGTGTCATTGCATGTGTGTTATTGTCACAAACCACATATGGATCAACCAATGGCATTGCATGTGTGTTCTTTTCACAAACCACCTATGGATCCACCAGTGTTCACTGCATGTGTGTTCTTTCCACAAACAACTTATGGATCCACCAGTGTTCATTGCATGTGTGTTCTTTCCACAAACCACATATGGATAAACCAATGTACTTGCATGTGTGTTCCTGTCATGAACCACATATGGATCCAGTAGAGTCATTGCATGGGTGTTGTTTCCACAAACCACATATGTATCCACTAGAGTCATTGCATGTGTTTTCTTTTCACAAACCACACATGGATCCACTAGAGCCATTGCATGTGTGTTCTTTTCACAAACCACATATGGACCCACCAGAGTCATTGCATGTGTGTTCTTTTCCACGAACCACATATGTATCGACTAGAGTCATTGCATGTGTGTTCTTTCCCGAAACAACACATGGATCCACCAGAGTCATTGCATGTGTGTTCTTTTCACAAACCGTGTATTGATCAACAAATGTCATTGCATGTGTGTTCTTTTCCACAAACCACATATGGATCCACCAGTGTTCATTGCATGTGTGTTCTTTCCACAAACCACATATGTATCCACTAGAGTCATTGCATGTGTGTGCTTTTCACAAACCACACATGGATCGACTAGAGCCATTGCATGTGTGTTCTTTTCACAAACCACATATGGACCCAGCAGAGTCATTACATGTTTGTTCTTTTCCACAAACCACATATGTATCCACTAGAGTCTTTGCATGTGTGTTCTTTCCACAAACAACACATGGATCCACCAGAGTCATTGCATGTGAGTTATTGTCACAAACCACATATGAATCACCCAATGTGATTGCATATATGTTCCTGTCATGAACCACATATGGATCCACCAGTGTTCATTGCATGTGTGTTCTTTCCACAAACCACATATGTATCCACTAGAGTAATTGCATGTGTGTTCTTTTTACAAACCACACATGGATCAACCAATGTCATTGCATGTGTCTTATTTCCACAAACCACATATGGATCCACCAATGTCATTGCATGTGTGTTCTTTCCACAAACCACAGATGGATCAACCAGAGTCATTGCATGTGTGTTCTTTTCACAAACCACACATGGACCCCCTTGAGTCATTGCATGTGTTTTCTTTCCACAAACCACACATGGAATAACCAGTGTCATTGCATGTGTGTTATTGTCACAAACCACATATGGATCAAACAATGGCATTGCATGTTTGTTCTTTTCACAAACCACCTATGGATCCAATAGTGTTCACTGCATGTATGTTCTTTCCACAAACCACTCCACCAGTGTTCATTGCATCTGTGTTCTTTCCACATACCACATATGGATCAACCAATGTCCTTGCATGTGTGTTCCTGTCATGAACCACATATGGATCCACTATAGTCATTGCATGTGTGTTCTTTCCACAAACCACATATGTATCCACTAGAGACATTGCATGTGTGTTCTTTTCACAAACCACACATGGATCCACTAGAGCCATTGCACGTGTGTTCTTTTCACAAACCACATATGGACCC